>QNUK01000934.1:37500-55000 GCA_013621035.1 Clarias magur | reverse complement strand
ATTCCTAGGGGCGAAGTGTAACCACACGCCTCATAGGCTAGGGCAATAGGGTCTCTCACCCAATGTGACAGCGTTTGTCTAGTGGCTGCCGCCCCACGGTTGCAGCCCCCATAGCAATTGGAAAGCTCTGACTGGCTAGTGCGGTGGACGTAAATCTGAAGAGCATGTACTGGACACAGTAAGTGAAGTCTTTCCTGCTGCGGAGCTGTAAAAGACAGAGGACAGAAGTCTTCGAGACCAATGGGATGCTATCAATAAGAAACAGGACTCCCGGGAGCAGAGCTTTCGGAGGAAATGTATAAAGGCGTATGGGCCATCGTGTCCAGACCCAGGGAAGCTGGAGGAGTCAGAGCCAGAAATAGAGTCATCATTTCGAGGCAATTGATGTGCCATGTGAGAAGATGACCTCTCCAGATCCTTTGAGCTGGACGGCCATCCAAGGCCGCACCCCAGCCCATGAGGGAAACATTTGTCGTTAGCAACTTGCAACGACAGCACGAACCTAGAGTGGGACCCAGAGTCAAAAACCGGGGTCTGAACCATATATACAGGGTATGAAGCCCTTGGCGCGTAACCCTTATTTGCCTCTGGGGATTGGCCCTTGGATAAAATCCCCTGGCACTTATACGATCTCATGTACAGAAGGCCCAAAGGTATCACTGTGGACACAGCTGCCATGAGAGCTAACACACTCTGAAAGCAATGAACAATCACTTTCTGACCTAGCCTGATTTCCTTTAGGGTATTGAGAATGGATTCGACACGCGCAGGAGACAGCTGTGCCTGCATTGCGATCGAATTGCATATGCCACCCAAATATGTTGTCCTCTGAGCAGGAAAGAGAACGCCTCTCCCAGTGTTGAATCTCAATCCCAAAGAATGGAGGTGAGCTAGGACAACATCTTGATGTCGAAGTGCTAGCTGCTAAGACTGACCCAGGATCCGCCAGTTGTCAATATAATTCAGAATACGGGATAATAGAGCCAGAGCTGAATCCGTGCATTTTATATATGGGTGAGGTGGCAGGGCTAGGCCAAGTGGAAGGACCCGATACTGGTAAGCTTCACCCCTGAAAGCGAACCTCAGGATCTTCCTGTGTTGTTGCAATATTTCTATATGAAAATATGCATCCTTCAGGTCGATTGTCACAAACCAATCCTCTGGTTGGATTTGAGAAACAATCATTTTGTCTGTCAAAATTTTGATGCTCAGCCCACAAAGATTTAAAATTGGACGCAACCCCCCATTGCTCTTGGAATCCAGGAAATACTGACTTTAGTAGCCTGAGTCTCTGTCTGCAGGAACATGTTCTATGGCCCCTTTTTCCAGCAAGGTCTGTAATTGAAGTGGAGACCACGCCATTGAAACGCGGAGGACGATATACAAAATGAATCCTATACACTCTCTCTAAAGTGCTTTGACATACCTGGCTGTAGGTTCCCCGCTGCCAGCCTCTCTGAAAGGGACACAAGTTTTGACACTGAGGCTAGATGGGGGTGGGGTGGGCGGGGGTGGGGGGGTGGGGGGGTTAGGTGTTTGGCATCCTGAAATATGACAGGAAGGAACCGAGCACGTAACATTTTGCTGGAGACCGCTGCGCCCTGAAACACCAGTGGTGGCGGAGATTGGCCCACGGCCTCCAGAGGGTGCCAAGGAGGAGTCTTTATCCCTTATTGGAAAACCGAAACTGCCGAGATGAATAAATTTGTTATTTGCAAACAGGGCTGAAACAATTCCTCGATTAACTCGAGTAATTCGATTACAAAAAATGATCGAGGCAAAATCTTCTTTTAATTAATTTTAAAAGCTTGCGTTATGTTTATGCGAAATTATTTGTTTGGCGTGACACAGCGCGCTTCCGGATGCAAACCGCCAGTAAACACCGCCGAAGAAGAAACACTTACGTCACACACAAAGCGGAAGGAGACGCAAACAGTCAGCTGTGTGTTGATGTGAGGGGGCGTTCTGTCGCGGCTGAAAATGGAAGAGAGCAATAAAAATATATTATCATTTATTTTAATGTGTGCCTTAGTTTTTTTGATACTTAAAGTCATTTGAAATACCTTTTTTTTTTTAGTTTTTGCATCTGAGAAAAAGCTTTAAAATAAGAATGTATGGCTGTAATGCACTTAATTCATCTCAGTCAACTTTAAGCTCTTCCTTGTATTGAGAATAATGACAATGTTTATTTCTGAGCAATTGCTGTATGAATTAAAAAAATAAAAGTAGATTTTTCTAAAAAGAAAACAAATTAATCTTTGTTTCTCTTATATATTTTACATTGCTGTTTGATTGAGCAAAAGTACATTTTAGCCAATTACTCGATAAAATTTTTTGGCAGAATACTTGATTAATAAAATATTCGATAGCTACAGCCCTGTTCGCAAGTCTAAAAATGTTGAGGAAATTGTGGACAGTTTGCCTGAGTCATCGGAACCATGTACATCGACTGAGCATAAGAGCAAGACCCCGTCAGACCAAAGCAGGAAATATCAGGAGGAATTCATAATGTATAGATTCACTTGCTCTACTGTCGACTGTCGGAGGTTTTGTGCAGACAGAAACAAGTTCACCGATCCCAGTGACAGGTGAGCCAAACTTATTCTGATGTATCGTAAATGTAGTCAAAATACTGTGAACAGCTTGTTATGTTTATTGCTTGTTTTTGATAGCGGGGGTCGCGAGAGCTTGTCGATCTTCAATTAGGGGTCGCTGGCATGAAAGTTTGAGAACCACTGGTCTAGACGGCTTGGTGGGAGGTGTGGGCTTTTTCAGGGAGGATGAGCTCCCAGGAGAGAGATCTCAATCTGGGGCATCAGCATGTAACCCTGCGCTTTCGCACCAACGACATTCGAATGAATCGATGTTAATAGCAAAAACAGGGGATGAATAGGGCTTATTCCATGAAAGAGTTACCTCGTCAGGTTGCGCTTGAGTGGTTTCCCTTTAAAGAAGGCGATTTATAACCTGCAGGTGCACCTCATCAGATGACGTCACCTGACCGAGGTTATACAGTATAAGCCAAAATTTGGCGTGTTTGATACACACATGCTTCACAAGCGGCTGAAAAAAGACACGTTCCCATAGCGTTTTCACGCAGCATCGAGGGAAGCTTTTGAAACGGAACTCCTCTGTCCTGAAGATTTAACATCCAGATTTACCTCTGACTGTTACACAGCGCTCGCACTGGAGACGCCTTACACTCATGGTACATCAATTTACACTCTATGCTATGTGTGTGTGTGTGTGTGTGTGTGTGTGTGTGTGTGTGTGTGTGTGTGTGTGTGTGCAGTGTAGTGTGTGTGTATGTGTGCAGTATAATGTGTGTGTGTGTGTGTGTGTGTGTTGTGTGTGTGTGGCAGTGTAGGTTGTGTGTATGTGTGCAGTATAATGTTGTGTGTGATGTGTGTGTGTGTGTGCTGCTGGTGCTGTGTGCAGTTGAAAATAATAAAGTGTGGTGTGGTTGTGCAATGCGAGGTGTGTTTGTGACCGTGTCTGATGGGTGCAGTGTGTGTGTGGTGCACTGTAGTTGTGTTGTGTGTGTGTGTGTGTAAAATGAGTTTGTGTCTTTGTGTGTTGTGTGTAGGTGTGTAATGTTGTGGATGTGTGTGAATGCAATGAAGTGTGTACTGTGTCGTGTTGTGTGTGTGTGTGTGTGTGTGTGTGTGTTGTGTGTGGGCAGTATGTAGAGTGTGTGTGCAAATGAGTGTATGTGTGTGTGTTTACTGTGGTTGTGTGTGGGGTGTTGTGGTGCCTGTGATGTGTGTGTGTGCGCAATGGAGATGTTATGTGTTGTTGGTGTGTGTTGTCGTGCGATGTAGTGTGTGTGTGTGTGTGTGTGTTGGTGTGTGTGTAGGTAGTGTTTGCGATGTAGTTAGTGTGTGTGTGTAGTTTGTTTTTGTGTGTGTGTGTGTGTTGTGTGTGTTTGTGTTGCAGATGTAGTGTGTGCAAGTAGTGTGTGTGTGTGTGTGTGGTGTGTGTGTGTGGGTGTGTGTGTGTGTATTGTGTGCGTTCAGTGTGTGTGTGTGTGTGTGCGTGTAGTGTGTGTGTCGTGTTTGTGGTGTGTGTGATGTGTGAGTAGTAGTGTGTGTGTGTGTGTTTGTGTGTCCTTGTGTGTAGGTGTGTGTGGGTAGTGTAGTGTGTGTGTAATGTAGTGTAGTGTGTGTGTGTAGTGTGTGTGTGTGTGTGTGTGTGTGTGTGTGTGTGTGTGTGTGTGTGTGTGTGTGTTTGTGTGTGTGTGTGTAGTGTGTAGTGTGTATGTTTATGTGTTTGTGTCTTCAGCAGCAGACGAAGTGAGAACTGGAAGAAGCAGGAAACCAATTTGTTGTTTAGTTTTGGACTCTCGACCCCGCGAGCCGCAGACACACAACCTATTTGTTTTTAATAGAAGACGACGTGGATGCGGCCCTGTTTCAATAAGCACTGACCCACTTCCTTTAATTGCTTCCTCTCAGACGGATGCGAGAGGGACGCTCCACATTCCCGACTCGTTATGAGATCCGCTACACCGACAATATTGTGTTTATTTCCCGCCTCTTCTCCCGAGCCGCGAGGCGCGCGCCTCCGTCCCTCACCAATTCTGAGCCGCAGTTACTTTTGATTCCAGCCTGTTTTAGCGCGGCGCATCAGTAAATGAGCAATTATTTCTTTTTCCTCTTCGCACTTCGCTCTCGGAGACACAGAGGATGATTTTTCATCTCTGACCAGCAATAATCGATCGTCCTGCCCTGCTTCAAACACACCTTCTACTTTTAGCACAATTTATAAAAGCCTGAAGTATAACCACACACACACTGTCTCTCTCTCTCTCACTCTCACACACACGCACACACTTACACACACTTATTTTCACACTTACTTAATTGTTCTTCAATGATTAAACCCATACGGTACACTCAGCTCCATAAATACTCCTCTGCACTGTTATCAGCTCTTTGTAGAACCTTGGCGAGTTCCTTCATACAGACAAAACTGAGCGATAACATGTCAGATCTAGAACCCTAAACAGTCCGTTAGCTGGTCTTGCTGGAGAACGTTCCTATGTAGAACATCCACCAAAGCAAATTCTTCAGCTAACTAAAATTCTTAACTATCTGAAGATCCTGAAAGGAACCCACAGCCTTCTCATCACCCTCTGTGTTTCCACACGTCCTGATTCTGAGGTTCTTCTTTAGACCCAGTTAAACTCTAAACCTTATGGTTCTTATGCGAGTGTGAACGCGAGAGTGCTGATGTAGAGCCATGGCGGTGCTGGCGCTGAAGCTGGAGGTGTTTCCAGAGAGTACAGGTGTGTACACGCTCAGGTACGTCTAAAGGTCTCAGATGAAGTTCTGTAGCTACTCTGGATAAAAGCTCTGCTATGCATCTGATCAAAGCAGCCTGGATGAGGCCACAGTCCTCTTGTTCACTCCTTCCTGCTTCCACTAGGACCCTAAACCTTGTAGTGAACCCCAGCAATGATGTCATCACGATGCGTGGGGAATCACCAGAATAAAGACTTCAACTGGCTGTGGTTCTCTCTGACGCAGGTTCTTCCTGGCTGATGATTGGCTGCGTGACAGAATATAATAATGTGCAACTTTATAATAAATCTGAGCGGAGTGACGACGACGACGACGACAACATGTTCAGGTTTTTTTTTTTTTTTTTGAATAACTGAGTAACTAAGAGTGCACGCTTATTCTCTCACTGTTTGACAATAAAACTCCAGCTGACTTTAAACCTCCCGCTTGTGCCAATCCGATAATAATTATCTTTCCTTGATGAGCCATAAAGCTGCTGAATTGAGCGCGACTGCAGATCGAAGACTCGACTCAATTAATCAGATTGATCAGAGAAAGGGAGAAGCAGAAAGACGGCGGCCATGATGGGAGTACTGAGAAACAAACACAATCTCTCTCTCACACACACGCACACACAAGATATTGACAATAATAAGAACGGTTTGGCAAAGACGAGCGTGGTGCGAATCGATTAGAAACGGAGGGACGGCGGCCATGATGGAAACGTCGGAGGTTCGAGAGCAGAACACAAAGACACAATCGAGTTATTTTATAGACTTTAATGTGACGCGTAGTTATTTTATTGACATGAGTGTGCACACACACACACACACACACACACACACACAGGAGGACAAACATGAGGGAGATGTCCAGGTGAAGGACACGTCTCGTCAATGTGAGGGACTGAAAATATTTCATTCCTATTCTAATGTTACAGTGACTAATGTGTGTGTATGTGCATGTAAGTGTGTGTACATGTGCGAGTGTGTGAGTGTGAGACGTGATGTGCTGTCTGACTTTGGCAAAGGAATGAATTCAAGAGTTCCCAAATTTTTGGCACCCCTGAGTTTTGTGCGAGCCCGGGGTCGGACCGCCGGACGCTTTATTTTACAGTTATGGCGTTTATCAGACGTTCATCCGACTCGCTCTTCTTATTTGTAGAAGTGAGCAGACAGGGTTAGGGGCCTTGCTCAGGGGCCCATCAGTGGCAGCTCGCAGGTCCAACTTTCTGATCTAATGTCTTTTCCACTGAGCTCCTGCTGCCATAAACTACGTCTGAACATCACAAGTGAACAAGTGACAAGTGCTATTCCTCACAGCGACCCCCAGTCCAGAGCCGTTCCCCCTGTGTTTGCTGTTATACCGCGCTGCACTCTCCTGGGGAGGCTTTAGTGTCACGACCCCGTGTTTGCCCTCCCGGTTGTAGTGGCTGGAGTTTTGGGGTTGGAGCTGTGCTTCAGGACGACTTTTAAGCTGAAATTTGTCCTGGACTTCAGTTAGTGTTTCCCAGCATGCACCCCTCCATCACATGATGTTCTCTGTATCACCTGCACCTGGTTTACTTTAATTAGTTTGTTTATATATTTAGTGCTGGTTCCAGTTGGTTCTTTTTCGTCTGTCTGTTTGTTTGCTGCTCTTCTCTTCTGTTTTGTTTTCTTTACAGTTTGTAGCTTGAGATGGTTCTTTCTAGTAGCACCCGGCATCTTCAGCTTACAGCACAACCATAACACACTGTGTCTTCATGGAGCTGGCTTTGTGGATCTCACAGGGGCGTCATCATGCCGGATAAGAGTCAGTTAGTCTCTCTTAGTCCCAGTGATGGGGGACTGTACCGGTACAGGAAACGCAGAGACAAATGTGTGTGTACAAATGTGTGCTTCCGGATGGGTGTGATGGTCAGGGGTGCACATACTTTTGGCAGGGTGGTGTATTGATCGGTGGCTCTCTCACAGTGTGAGGGGCTGAAACACAGGCATGGGGCCGACGATGGAACGGTTGTTGCCGCTCGAATTCCTTATTCTTTGTAATAATAAACGTAATTGAATCCTGAGGAAGTGAGTGATGCTGTAAGTTTTCTGCTGAACAGGTGTCTGAAACACGTCCCTGCTCTCTGCTGAACTTCCTGAGGTTCACCAGCATGTGCAAACCCACATTATAAACGCTGTAGCGCGCGGAGAGACGCCGCAGCGCGGCCGATACGCCGCTCGCTCCCCGCGCTCGCCTCCATATGGGAACGCCGGCCGTGTTTGCGGTGGGCGGCTCTCGAGCGGCTCTGTGGTGCGCGTTGTTTACTCCATGTGTTCGCTTATTTATTTCATTATTTACACACTCGCTCCATCTCGCCGGGTGTGAGGTAGAGGAAGTGGCCGACATCTGTTTCATTCAGATTACCAAACTCTCAGGAGTGTGTTAAAAACACACACACTCATTCACACACACAATAGAACTCAAGCACATTTTTAATGGCTAATTAAAGTGTGAATCGAAGACACACAAAGAGGAGAGTGAAGCAGTGAGAAGGAGTGTGTTACTCCGAGCGCGGTGTGTGTGTGTGTGTGTGTGTGTGTGTGTGTGTGTGTGTGTGTGTGTGTGTGTGTGGAGAAGGTGTGATGTACACAACAATGCCGCGCTTTTACACGGGAACACTGCACGAGAGCCGCGCAGTGGAAAGGAAGCTAATCGCCACGGTTCCGATCATCATACACACTTGACTTACATGATACTGTGTGTGTGTGTGTGTGTGTGTGTGTGTGTGTGTGTGTGAGACTAAAACTACTTGTACATAAAATAGCAGCAAAAAAAAGAAAGTAAACCAGTAATGAGAAACTTCATCCACTAAATATTAATATAAACACAAAGTGTAAATAAAGAAAAACATCTCATATCATAATAATAATAATAATAATAATAATAATAATAACAACGTGACATTTACAGAAGACTCCAGTCACAGTACGGTGATGAGACTCTGAGCTGCAGTGAAACATCTGAACAGAGAAAATATTTAAAGAGTCGATTCATTGAAAATATTGCAGAGGCGCATCAGTGTGTGAACTGTACACACACTCGTTCACCAACACCACTCACACACTGCAGGAACCCGGCTGGGAGTTATCGCCACGTCACCCTGTACAGTCCTGACCTCGCTCCAGCACATCTCCACATGTTGAAGAGTTCCTGGGAGGCCGGCGTCTCAGACGTGAATCAGACCGACTCCGGCGTACTGAGAGAACTTTCTCCCCTGATGGTGTCCGAGCTCTAGTGAGACACTGGGAGAAGTGCATCAGTGTATCAGGGGATTATAGAGAGGCATGAAGGGAGTGTTTACTCTCAGCACTGCGTTCTGTTCTTCTGTACAATCAAAGTCCCGCTTTGACTCGAACACATATTAATAATAATAATAATAATAATGTTAAGCTCATCAGTACAGCAGAAGTGAGTAGTCTGATAATTAGCTCTTGTCTTGGATGATGATGAAAATGGAAAGTTGTTTTTTTTATCTTTTCTTCAGTTCGTCTCTCCATCTGTGACATCCTGCCAATTAAGAAGAGCAGCAGGCAGCGTGGCACTTAACGCGTCCAAAATAAACATCTGCACTTCGGAAAAATCAGCACTAATTAACCTCATTCACGTTGTTAACATTCCTCCAGATTAAAAAGAAAATAATGATAAATAAATAAATAAGTAACAATAAACTTACACTTTTAAAGAGACGCCGGTTGGCGGGATGAGACGTGAGTGTTTGAACAGAAAGGTCAGGAAATAAAGCTCTTATTTAAGACCGAGCGAGAAATACACCAGTGTTTAAAAGACGTGTAAACAGGCTGATGATGGACAGGAAGTGAAGGCGAGACGTCGAGACATCACACCGTTTCTGAGAGCTGTCTCGGTTTTAAATGATGATACATTCTCTGAGTTCTGGGTTTCAGCGCCGGTCCGCCTCCGTGTGGACGGCTCCTCGTCCCCGTCCTCTCTCTCCTCTCGTCCTCATGATGACATCATAGCGCTTTATTAGCTGCTGTGAGGTTTTGTGGTTTAATTCTTCTGCATGTTTAAATGATGAATCCTTCCTTCACTCTTCTACAGGACCTGCGTGTGTGTGTGTGTGTGTGTGTGTGTGTCTGTGTGTGTGTGTGTGTGTGACGTGCTCTCCAGGCCCAAGTGGTGAAAGAAAAGCAAATGGAGTTTAAACTTCAGTATTGTGTTAAAGCAGCATTTCTAATACAGAGTTAATGTCTTCTCTGGGTTTCTCCTGTATTCTTAAACTTCTCCATTTGCTTTCCATCTCTCTCTCTCTCTCTCTCTCTCTGTCGCTCTCTCTCTCTCTCTCTCTCTCTCTGTCGCTCTCTCTCTCTCCCTCTGTCTTTGTCTCTCTCTCTCTCTCTCTGCATGTGGCCGTTTCTGTATACAAGACTGCATTTAATAGAAGATGTTGTGCACTCAGGTACATTAACACATCTCGGGCGTGAAAGCCGCAGCGAGAGAGCGACTCGGTTCTCTTTTATTTTGCTCAGCAGTGGGTAAACGCGAGCTCCAACACGGGGACGAAGAAAAGCAAGAAACAGCTTTTTAAATATGGTCCTGTAAGGTGACCAAACTGCATCCAGCACAGCAGAGGACGGGGGACGTAATTAGCCGGCGTGGCGTTTACCCTCAGCCGCGGGTTTATTCACACTAATTAGCGCTGTTGTGTTTTTGGTAAACTCTCTCACGCTGCGTTATTGCTGCTAAATTGATGTTTGGGTGTGCGGCTGCTCGTCCGGTCGCGGTTCAGGGGAGAGTTCCAACATATCACTGCCCTTTATTCTGCACTTTAATCACATCCACCGCACCAGAGACTTAAATCTAAAACTTTCACACGGACCTGATAGTGAGACTCGGAGCCAAAACCCGTTTTTTATTCTGGATCTTTACATTTCAGTTCAGACGGGTAGCGTACCCTCACCACCACACACACCTGCCTAAATGTCACAATTATTATCACATCCAAGTCTTAGCAAATGAAAATATCTTAAAATAATAAACTATAAAATATAAAAAACAAACGTAAGATTTTAAATTTTGTTAATCAACTAAATTTATTCACATTTCAGACATAATTGTCTGGTTCTATTGGCCAATCATTTTGTAAAAGTCTCAAGAGAACAAAAATATTTAAAATACTTATAATTGTAATAACCTTTGACTAGCGCACTGTAGCAGTCGTGTATTTGGTTTGTTATTTACAATCGTTTTAAGAGCTAGTTAGAACTACTGTAGACAGGTGTAGTGATTAACGCTGTGGCCTCCGATTTTCACCTTGTGTGTGTGTGTGTGTGTGTGTGTGTGTGTGTGTGTGTGTGTGTGTGTGTGTGTGGATTGGCCCCCTGTCCAGGGTGTACCCCGCCTTGTGCCCTAAGCAACCTGGGATAGGCTCCGCCCCCCACGACCCTGAATACAGGGTAAAGCAGTATAGACGGTGAGAGAGTGAGTCAGTACACACACACACACACACACACACACACACACAAACTCTAAAGTGGCTCTGCAGAGACTTTTCAGTGCTACAGACAAAGCAGATAAACCTGCAGAGGAAGCGAGAGCAGAAAAACTCAAGTGATGAAAATACAAGATGTCTGAGGAACTTGTCCAACACGCCCGAACTCGCCTACTCTACTGTTCTGTCTCTTTCAGACTTTACATCTAACAGAACACTGTGGCTACAAGTGACAATATAACGGGCACCTACCTGCCTCATGTTCCGCCTGCCCGGCCAGTCAGAGTGCAGCAGAGAGATCTGGAAAGGGTGGTGTCTGTTCTGTGATCAGGGCAGTCAGACATTCCAGTGACGTTCCTGTACCTGTCCACAACTAAACTCTCAGTGGGGAGGGGCGTATCCCAGCACACACCTAGATCCAGGTATTATCACGCTGGCTTCTGAGACGTCACGAATGAAGTGTTTATACCCGACAGCAGAAGACGTCTGTGTTCTGAATCTGTGGTGGATGTTACAGCGATCTGCTGGAGGCCGAGTGGATCTGGGTGGATCTGGGTGGATCTGGGTGGAGTCGTCTGCATTTTGGAATAGTTAGCATTAGTTACTGTTTTCACACATTTATCGGTTGTTCCATACCTTTACCTTGGGAGGTCGGGGGGCGGGGCAAGGGGGCTTGAGCATATCCCAAGGAACTAAGGTGGATGGGGTGCCAACACACACACACACACACACACACACACACACACACACACACACACACACACACACACACACACACACACTGAAACAGTTACATCCACCATGGAGAGTTCTCCTCCACACCACCAGAGGGCGATCTCACACATAGATTGAACTCTTCCATTTGTCATTTCAGAGAGCTTATGAAGGGGAAACTCCCTGCCCCTGCGCTGATCTGATTCAGTCGGCGGCGGCGGCGGCGGCTCCCTGTGTAAAAGCTCTGAGTTACTGAAGAGAAGGTCTGCGGTTATGTCGGGCCCTTGAGCGAGGCCCTTAACCCTTTGTGTCCAGGGGTGCTGTATAATGGCTGTCCCTGAGCCCCGACCCCAGCTCACCAACCGGAATGAATAGTTTCACTGAGCCGTAATGTATATGTGGTGAATAACGGCTGAACCGAGATCTGGTTTAGTTTACACTCTGTTTAAAAGGAAAGAACCTGAAAACAACTCCCTGGATCTGTTTTATCAGTGATGCACCAAAAGACTTTACTGAATTCGTCTGAATCATTTCCACACAAATGAAAAGTGTTACTGTAAGACAAATGAATCTGACTGAGATGATTTTATTCATGCGCACAGTTTTAAAAGTCGTTTGCTTTATTTGTTTTTGGACGGTAACTTTACTGATTTCGGTAGTTTCGAAGTTTGAGGTGTTAAATTTTAAACAGCAGAACGAAGTGAACAGCAGATGGGAGGAGACAATTGTGTCAGGTTTTAAAGACTATTCGCATCACATTCACAAAGAGACGAGGTCTAGACTTTTGATAACCTGCTGATTTGTCTTTACAATAATCTTAATGCATCAAAAGTAGACATTCATGTTCCTCCTGTTTTTGCGAAATGAAGCAGACTCGAGACATTTGTTGTACGTCTCTATGGTGGGGTATGCAAACTTTTGCACTCAGCTGCATCTCTCCATCCCTCCATTTATCTCCCTTTTGCTGGCCGCTGTTTCTTCCTTTCAGATTGATTTTTCTTTAGAGAAGGTTATTCTGGTTGAAAAGCTGCTCACCTTCTTTTCTTGGCCGGCTGCATAATCGCATCACCTTCTGAGCAGAAAGCTGTGGACACATGCAACATTTTATTAATAGGACTTAAAGGTTACAGTGAAAACGGATGAACTGATGAAATGTCTCCTTCGTTCAGGGAGAGCCGCCTCCATGTTAAAAAGCCTGAGGTTATAATTCAGCTGGACTTCGGAGCTCCGACTGCATTTATTTCATTTTACTTCATATTTTATTCCTTTCAGAAAAAAAAAACACTCACTATGACCGTCTCTAAACTACTGACTCAGTATAAAAGTCAATATCTTTAAGCAACTTCTCGGCCGGAGCGACAGTTTGCTCTGAACCATGCCTTGCTGGACAGGATTATGGGATTGGGGCTGATTTCTGAATCTAAAGCTGAAAATAACTCTCTCATGTTAAAGAGTTTAAAGAGACAGCTGAAAAGTGTGTGTATAAAAGAGAGAGTGTGTGTGTGTGTGTGTGTGTGTGTGTGTGTGTGTGTGTGTGTGTGTGTGTGTGCGTGCGTGTGTGTGTGTTAATACCCTCCTCTCATCTCATGTCCCATCCCTTTTTAACATAATGCAATCAATGATGGAAATAAAAGAAAAATCAGACTGCTTTCAAGTGCCATCTTTTGTTGGGTTTCTCACAAACACTTAGCTGCGGTGCTCTTATAATCACGTCTCATTACTGCCACAGACTTATTATGTTGTTCAGATGAAAAGCAGATGTCGGGGATGGTTATCCAATCAAAACTTATTCAGAAATCGCACTCGTAATGACGGGAGACGTGCAAGGAAATCAGAAATAGGATGCTCTGAGCTAATCAGGTGAAGAGAGAAGAATTGACCAGAAGGTGAGGGAGACGATAGAGACAGTCACAGTTTGTCCCCTGGAGTCTGGTCACAGCTGTAATCCTGGGCTCCAGATGTGTGTGTCAGGTCACGGCTGTAATCCTGGGCTCCAGGTGTGTGTTAAAGCTGATCTAGAGTCAGGTCACAAAAGCTGATCTAGAGTCAGCTCACAGTTGTAAATCTGGGATCCAGATGTGTATTGAAGCTGATCTAGAGTCAGGTCACAGCTGTAAACCTGGGATCCAGATGTGTGTGTCAGGTCACGGCTGTAATCCTGGGCTCCAGGTGTGTGTTAAAGCTGATCTAGAGTCAGATCACAAAAGCTGATCTAGAGTCAGCTCACAGTTGTAAATCTGGGATCCAGATGTGTATTGAAGCTGATCTAGAGTCAGGTCACAGCTGTAAACCTGGGATCCAGATGTGTGTGTCAGGTCACAGTTGTAAATCTGGGATCCAGATGTGTATTGAAGCTGATCTAGAGTCAGGTCACAGCTGTAAACCTGGGTTCCAGATGTGTATTGAAGCTGATCTAGAGTCAGGTCACAGCTGTAAACCTGGGATCCAGATGTGTGTGTCAGGTCACGGCTGTAATCCTGGGCTCCAGGTGTGTGTTAAAGCTGATCTAGAGTCAGGTCACAAAAGCTGATCTAGAGTCAGGTCACAAAAGCTGATCTAGAGTCAGCTCACAGTTGTAAATGCTCTGGATCCAGTGATGTGGTATGTGAAGCTGATCTTAAGAGTCAGGTCTCAGGGCTTGTAAATCCTGGGATCCAGATGTGGTGGTGTCGGTTACCCGGCTGTAATCCTGGGCTCGCAGGTGGTGTGAAGGCTGATTCTTAGTAGGTCAGGTCACAAAAGCTGATCTAGAGTCAGGTCACAAAGATGATCTAGAGTCAGCTCACAGTTGTAAATCTGGGATCCAGATGTGTGTGTCAGGTCACAGCTGTATAAGTTGGGTTTCCAGATTGTTGTATTGGAAGCTGATGCTGAGAGTCAGGTCACCAGCTGTAAGACCTGGGATCCAAAGTGATGTGGTGTCAGGGTCCACAGGCTGTAATCCCTGGCTCCAGGTTGTGTTAAGCGACTAGAGTCAGGTCACAAAAGCTGATCTAGAGTCAGGTCACAAAAGCTGATCTAGAGTCAGCTCGCAGTTGTAAACCTGGGATCCAGATGTGTGTGTGAGTTTGGTCACAGCTGTAAATCTGGGATCCAGATGTGTGTGTCAGGTCACAGCTGTAAACCTGGGATCCAGATGTGCATTGAAGCTGATCTAGAGTCAGGTCACAGCTGTAAACCTGGGATCCAGATGTGGATGTGAGTTTGGTCACAGCTGTAAATCTGGGATCCAGATGTGTGTGTCAGGTCACAGCTGTAAACCTGGGATCCAGATGTGCATTGAAGCTGATCTAGAGTCAGGTCACAGCTGTAAACCTGGGATCCAGATGTGGATGTGAGTTTGGTCACAGCTGTAAATCTGGGATCCAGATGTGTGTGTCAGGTCACAGCTGTAAACCTGGGATCCAGATGTGCATTGAAGCTGATCTAGAGTCAGGTCACAGCTGTAAACGTGAGATCAGATCAGTGTGTGTGTGAGTTCGGTCACAGCTGTAACCCTGGGATCCAGATGTGGGTTAAAGTGAGTCAGATTTCCTGTGGAAGCACTTCACTAAGGCCAGCTTAGCAACTGTAACTAGGCTAAGGCTTTCAGGACGAACACACTGGACACTCCTGAGAGTTATTTATTAAAGAACACGTCATACTTTTTATCCATTTATAGCTACATTTAATGTTTTTTCTGAGACGAGTGAGGTTCTGTAGTTTCTTATGTTACGAGCGTCTGTTCCATCACCAGCCTGTTTTTTAGTTCTTTCTTTGAGTTAATATTGAGCTGTTACTATAGAAACAATAATGAATTAGGAGCGGCACATTAATATAAGCCCATGTCACACGTCAGTATCACAGGCTTTTCTAAAACTTTGTTGTTGATCTCTTGTTTATAAGTCGAGGGCTTTCGGGGCTCTGCTTCCATCACTGAGGATATATTGGTAATTTTAAACTGAATGTTACAGATGGACCGCTATAAAATCCAAAAGGACGGTGTGGACCTTCGAGACTAAACATTGTTAAGTCCTGAACATTGCGTAGTGTGCGTGTGTGTGTGTGTGCGTGTGTGTGTGTGTGTGTGTATGAAATGTAAAAGTGTGTAAATTAGAGCAGGGACTAAAGGAAACGACTGAACACTCTCTGAGGGAATAAGAGCGTGATGAGGAATTTGCTTTCCCTCCAAATTAAAGCAGACGGTTTCATCAACACTTTAAGTCTGATCTGAATGTTCCACTCCGTCTCTGATATCTGCTCCGAGGTTCACACACTGTGTGTTTCAGCACCGGTCGGATTGACTCCACAGCTCCTGACCCTGAAACGAGCTGATGAACTTGGAGCTCTAATGAAGATCTCACGTCCCTCCTTTTGAGAAAGACAGCTGATGGGACGCGCCTCTCTCTCCTGGGTTTACTGTGTTTGTGTGTGTGTGTGTGTGTGTGTGTGTGTGTGTGTGTGTGTGTGTGTGTGTGTGTGTGTGTGTGTGTGTGAAAGGAAATAATTCTCCATGCCAGTAGGGAGCAGTGCTTTATATAGTAATTACTTCTTAATGCATTTATAGACGAGAGAGCTCCTGAAACAATGTTTACAATTATATCTAATTTATTCTGTTGCGGTATCATAATATGTAATTATATTTTTGAAAAGGTATTTTTTTTATTTTAAATTAATGTTTACATGTGCAGTTATTTATTTAGATAGATAGATAGATAGATAGATAGATAGACCTGTAAAGTGGGCGTGTCTGTACATTAAAGATATTTTGCGAAAAAATAATTTGTGGAGAAATAAGAAAAGTAATAGAACATGCAAAGATGTTTTTTTTGGAATTTTTGTTTGTTTGTTTGTTTGTTTGTTTGTTTGTGCAGGCATCACGTAAAAACTACTGAAGGAATTGTAATGGGTTTTTTACAGTGTATTTGGCCGAGCTCGAGGTAACATATAGTGTTTGTTTCATTGCAATCGGCCCGTGGGAGGAGAATATATGTTACTTTGAAATTTTAATGGAAAGCGCACTTATATCTTGCAGAAATCAACCTTGACCAAGCTCATGAGTGTGCAATTAAATTCCACATGAATGAAGTCGCAAGCACATCTAGTGTATGAATATTGTCCAAATAGGTTAAATTAAATGATGAGTGAAATAAACACCAACACAATGCGCTACATATGCGTGACACCGGCGGTGGTCACGTTTTCTCTCTTTCTCATGCGTAATTAATAAGTCATGCTAATTTACTCGCGTTGTGCTCGGACCAGACGACGCTGCAGCTTTGTAGCTTACTGTACATCACCTTACTGTCGATCTCCTGCAGTGAATACTCAGCTTGACTCAAAAGCAGAACCTTTACAGGTCTGATGATGGAACGATTCTTCTGTGCGGTGAGCGACGTCATTATAATTACTGATCGCACAGGGGGAGCGGTGCATCACCACACCACGGCCACTTCATCATTCAGCTTTAAGAAGCTTTTCAGCTTTATTTCTCATGCAGCACGCTTGAACAAATCTAATTTCATTTCACTCGCGCCTGCGTGCTCATTAATTTGAGACATTTCTGCTCTCGTCTCGGTTTAAAAGCGGTCTGGCCGCGTCGCTTCTCCAACATCCTGCCGATACTTGAAACGGTTTTTGGCTGAAGATGAGGCGCTTGGCAGTGGACTCTCTGTTCCCGCACTCGCTCTTCCCACGGCTGCAGCCCAATTATCTTTTTAGATTTATTTATTTATCTATTCCCCGTAAAGCGCGCCGAGTGATTTGTCAGTAGATGTTCCTCTGACACTTCTCCTTTCGGTGGGACACGGGGAAACGCTGCGTAACGAGCTCCGGCTTCTCTGTGTAACGACGTCGTTTAGTCTCACCGCTGAGTCCAGCTCTGACTCCGCACAAACTTTTCCTTTAGATTAGTTTAAAAAAAAGAAAAAGTTACTCATTATTTTATTTCCAAGCCATTAAGTAAGTTTCAAACTCGCTCAGCTTCTCTTCTCTGCCTTGTTTGCTTTATTATTACGACACGTCTGTGTGCACTCTTACAACGCGC
>QNUK01000934.1:17500-35000 GCA_013621035.1 Clarias magur | reverse complement strand
CACACACACACACACAAACACACACACACATCAGCTTCTTTAAATTGTGTGTAAACTTTTTAGAGTTAAAGCCCAGTTTCCAGAAGCATGTGAGGTTCAGATAAAATAAAACTCACGCTAATACAGGAAATAGAAAAAAGAAAATAAATATGAATGGTATAATTCTTAAAAAGTATTGCTCCTTTTAGTTTTAGAGCAAAGGGAAAAGTTAAGCTTTAATCAGGAGAATATCATTTTATTTCATATTTTATTTACAATCCTGCAGCATGATGACAAACGTAAAGCCGAATCAACATTAAACACTTTTCTATATTATTCTAAGAAATTCATTTATTGTGAAACCAAAAACAATAACGCTCATGCTGCTATAAAATACATTATTATTATTATTATTATTATTATTATTATTATTATTAATTATTATTATTATTTTCGAGTTTATAATGTACACTTAATAAGGAGTTACTGTGTATAAAATCATGAAGGATTTCATGGAGAACAGCTCTAGAGGCTGAGAGCCATTACTTATCCAGTGACCCCATAAGAGCAACGCTGTAACTGTGAATCTGTGGAGCAAAACCTCCAGATTAATTTCCCTAATTTTTAACATCCACAGAATGATGGAATCCAGAGACGTTGCGGTGTGAATCCGAGCCCTGCGTTTCGCTGCAGTTATTGCGGCAGTGATTTGTTTGTGTGTTTTGCAGAAGCGACTTTCCTGTTCACTGAGGTCAAGGCTTCATTAACACGGAAGACTGATTTCCTCCGAGCTGATAATCAACGATGCAAAAGTGCTGTAATTGAATTATGAGCTAAAGTTTGCTGCCTGCAGTTGATCGAGCATGCACGGCTCCGGCACGGCGTTAAGTATAAATTTCATTTACTGTTTTTATATCAGCAAGCACACATTACTGCGCACACATAAAGCAGAGCTGTGCTCTCCAAACAGATCTCTAAAATGTTTACCGTGCCCTGAGTGTGTGTGTGTGTGTGTGTGTGTGTGTTCGTAAACACCTACAATTACGGTTTTAACTAGGCTTTCTTCTCTAAGGAACCACATTATTTTAAAAATCGTTTATCAGAGTCTCTCACTTTCTCTTTTCTCACTTCCTGACCTCGGGGCAGAATCGAAGGTTCCAAAACTAGAGCTTGTGTGATGAAGATTCAGGAATTTTTAGCTTAACAACAAAGAACAAAGGCTGCATCCTCGTGTACACAGCGGCTCTGTAAAAACACTTCCCTTAAAGGCTCTGTTTTTTCTGAGTGTAGGGGAGATTGTTTGAGAAAACCTCAAAACTTTTACATTCCATGAGTTTTTCAAAGATTCATAAGACAAGTACGAGTTCTTACCTCCCAAACCACAGGTTCCATCTGGAATCGTTTCTGACAGGAAGCACCTCGGCCTAAGCAGAGAAACTTCAGTTCTAAAGGTTCGAAAGTTTGTAAGAGTGTAAGAAATCTCCATTTAAATGGAGTTCCAGCTTCCAGCTTCCAGCTTCTCCACTCTTGGGGAAAAGAAAGTTCTTCAAGGGTTCATTAGAAAGACTCACTCTTTGCCTCAAAAAAAAAAAAAGAAAAAAATCCTGGTTTCACCAGATGAGCAACTTCTGGGTTCTTAGGTTCATTAAAGAAATAACATTAACATGACTGCAGGGTGAAGAGGGTAACACGGATTATCTGGTTACAGCGCCCCCTGTCAGGCGGTGTGATATATCAGGCAGAAGGTCTCAAAGTTGATGTTTTGTAAGAAGAAACAACGGGTGAGTGTAATGACCTGAGTGACTTTAACAAGGGTCTCGTTGTGATGTCTAGACGGCCGGGTCAGAGCGTCTCCTCACCAGCAGGTCATGTGGGATGTCCAGGTGCAGGGAAGGAACAGTCTGAGGAACATCACTAAGAGTTCGAGCTCCATTTTCTCTAGATCTCAGTCCGATCGGGTGTCTGTGGGACGTGCTGGAGAAACACGTCTGATCCACACACTTACAGGACATAAAGGATCTACTGCTAGGACATAGTGGAGTCCAGGCATCGGGGTCAGCGCTGTTTCAGAGGCACAAGGGGGTACTACACAATATTAGGCGGGTGGTTTTAATCTTATGGCTGATTGGGGTAAGTTAGGTTCTCCCTGCAGGCCTGTGTGACAGTGAGCCACTCCAGCAGAGGTACAACATTACATTACATTACAACATCTAATTGGTTAATTGCTTTATGTTACCTCCTGCTTAAATATTTTAATGGTATTTCTTTATTTTTATTCATTTGTTGTCAGTACTCTTTTTTTTTGACCCCGACCCAGACGGAACACCAACAACCTCAACATCTCCTTCAGCTCGAGTCGAGTGCAGTGTTACAAATTTCCAACTGTGAGTCCAACTGTGACATCATGTTGTCATTTACAGTACGTTCGGATCCCGTAATTCCACTCGAATGTCAGCATCAGGGTTTCACGCCGGCGACGGAGTCACAGTTGTCACCAGAATCCGAGACGCCGAATGTGCGTCAGTGTGAAGCAGCAGCTTCTCGGCTCGAACTGTTCGGCTGTTTCACTGTCGTCACGTCTCACCAAGAGCTCGCTGGTTCCCATGACAACTGCATTTCTCATCGCTCTGAATTGCGCGTGTGTGTGTGTGTGTGTGTGTGTGTGTGTGTGTGTGTGTACAGAAAAAGAGCTGCAGTGCTTCTGTCATATGAAGAGAGCATCAAAAAGCAGAGCTCTGAAATTCTGAAGCCTCGTACAACAACGTCTGTTCAAACGCGTAGTGTAGAACACAAGGAGTGTCAATAAACCAGGAACCATGACATCGAGCCGAAGAGCCGTGCGATAACAAATCACTATTCCTTTTAATAGGATGTGACGTGTAAGTGCTGAATAATGTCATACAGCTCGATATTCAGACTGGAGTTCAGTGTTCAGGAAGGATTGATTACTGAAACTCCACACAGCAGCAGAACTCAGAACTCGCTATACACATGTACACACGAGTATATATACAACAGGGGTGTGTCTTAGTAACACACCCCTAAGCACAAGTCTAAGATTGAAACAAGTCTCAAGTCTAAGATTGAAACATGCAGACTTACCATGCAGTATGTGTGCATGTTTACTGCATGACGGAGCAAGAAACCTGGTGGGAAGCAGTGTTAAGTCCAGCGCCTCCATCTGAGTGTTTGGTGGAACTACAATATCCATGCTGAAATGAATGTTTAGCCCACATGCACTTACACACACACACACACACACAGACGCTACATAGCACACTAGCTTCACATTTAATGCAAATTTAGGATTCAATCCCGGAACACAGAAGTCATCGGAGCCGATATTCTAAAGTGGAATGAGTGGCTCAAAGCCCCTCCCTGCTTGTGGTGGTGATGGACAGGTTGACGGTTGAGGTTAGACAAGAGTCCCCATGGACAATGTGTTTGTGGATAATATTGTGATCAGCAGTGAGAGTAGGGAGCAGGTTAAGTGTAGAGATGTGGAGGGATGCACTGGAGAGAAGAGGCATGAAGATCACTAGGAGCAAGGCGGAGAACATGTGCGTAAATGAGAGCGAGGGTGGGAGAAAGTGCAGGTGCGAGGAGTAGAGATAGGGAAGGTAGAGGAGTTTGGATATTTAGGGTCGGCTGTCCAAAGCAATGAGGAGTGTGGTGACGGAGTGAGGGTGGAATGGGTGGAGTAGAGTAGCAGGAGGGACAGTGGACAAGGTAAGACGGTTTGTGGACAAAGTTAGAGAGCCCAGGTTAAGATGGTTTGGACATGTGCAGGGGAGGGATGAGGGGAGAAGAATGTTAAAGAAGGAGCTGGAGGCAGGAGAAGATGAAGGACAAGACGAGGTTTATGGATGTGGTGAGGGAGGACATGCAGGAGGACAGAGTGATGAGGGAAGATGTGGAAGACAGAGGTAGATGGAGACAAATGGTCCGCTGTGGCGACCCCTACGGGAGCAGCCGAAAGAGGGAGAAGAAGGACTTTTACCTTTGTCCTGTAATAAACTTTTATTTATTGCACTAATGCTAAGTGTTGGTCACCAGCTCCACCAGTCACGGTTATTTAGTTCTGCCACGCGAGGTCGTGCCGTTGTGCTTAATATTATCACGGCTGTGATATCTTCAGGTGCACTGTGGTGTAACCTGTGGAGGATGTTAGAGTAAATGTGCACTGTTCGTTAAGGCTTTATTACGACATGTAAAAGAGTTACAGTGAAACTCCGAGTCACGATGAGTTGATGTGATTTAACTCAGGTTCTAAAAGCTCACTTGTTAAATGTACAATATAAACCAATATTACTTCCTCACTCGCTCACACTGTACATGAGATGTGTTTTTTTGTGTTTTAACTTTTACCTTTTGGCCTGAGATGCATTTATCCACTCAGGAGGAAAAGCCCTTCCATTTAGCGCTCTAAAGGACGTGCCACTTAAAACATTAAACGTTCCATTTCTGCATTTTTTTAAATGTATTTCTGAATCACAGCCACTCATCTGACCTGTAATTGCTGCGACTCGTAATAAGGCCCGAGCCTTGTGATTAGCCGTGCTTAACTCTCTGCGCGGGCTTTTAGGAAACGGGGAGGGGTTTTTCAAGCCCATCGGGTCAGGAACCTCTAATTTCGTGATTCCAGCATGAATGCAGCTTGTGTTGGAAAAGAAGAAAACAGTGAGATAAATCTGTCACTTTGTGCTTTTAGAGACAAGATGACGAGGCGTGAGATTTAAACAGCAGCGCGGAGCGATGCCGCCAATGCTCCACTCATCTCCACATGCTCAGACTTTAATACCACTAATTTATACACATGTACACAGGATGTAATGTGTACAAAGAAAAACTGTGTCTTTTGTTTGATCAAGAAAATAGCAGACACGTTTACCTGAGCAGCTTCTTCGTCTCTTACAGTAAAAAAAATACATTGAAAAAAGATCTGGGTGAAATTCCTCTGTAATAAACTTCGCTTTAGGAATCATCTCTAAACTATATATTTTCAGAACTTTTATTTCTGAAAAAAAAAAATAATAATATATATATATATATATATATATATATATATATATATATATATATATAAACTGATTTAGATGTTTTGTGTTTTTCATACACAGTGCAATTTTATTTTTGAGAAGTGATGCCTTGAGAAGGTGAGAAGGTCAAAGGTTCGAGCCCCAGCATCACCAAGCTGCCACTGTCGGACCCCTGAGCAAAGCCTTTAACACCCTCTGCTCCAGGGGGCGCTGTGTCACGGCTGACCCTACGCTCTGACCCCGACTTTTTACCAAGATGAAGCTTTTCAGAGATCTGGGACATGATGTGTATAATACATTTAGGATGCAATATTTCAGATAATGCAGAGATCATGGAATTATTGGACAAAACCAAAAATAAAATTAAAAAATCATAAAAAGTTTTCTTTGTAGTGATGATGATTATATCACTAAAATAATACAGATGTTTTCCAGATGTGATTTATCCAGAAAAGTGTTTTATCTTAATGAGAGTCTGAGGTAAAGAACGCTGTGTGTGTGTGTGTGTGTGTGTGTGTGTGTGTGTGTGTGTGTGTGTGTGTGTGTGTGTGTGTGTGATAAATATTCTCTGTGCTGTAAACATGTCGCAATCCTGCAGCATTAAATATTTCCTTAAGCTCCGCCCCCTTCTACCCTCATCCCTCCACCCCCCACCCCAAGTGGCTCTCTGTTTATTTTCACGTCACACTTACGTTATGAATTTCTCTCCTACCAATTACACACTTGGATGCATTTCTGCGTCCACAAAACTCGCGGTGACGTTCATTTCCCGAGGCTGTGTGCTGGAACGAGTCATGCCTACATGTGCAGCAAAAAACACGACACGTCTCTGCAGTGTGACGTGCAACTTAAACACGTTTCCTTTTAGGCTGCTGGTCAATCTGCAAGTGGAGAAAAAAAATGGCTTACTGACGCCAGAGTAACTGCAATCAGCACCCACGCCTGACCTTGTGATGGAGAGGGAAATGTCCTTAATATAAATACTAGGTCAGAGTGACAGCGGGGAGGTGGGGCCAGGAATTCATTTCATTTATTTGTTTATTTATTTATTTTAGTGTGCAGTGTGGAGAAAATGTATACAGCAAAGAAAAGCTTTTTAAACTGTACTAAATGTGTAATAAATGTTTTATAAACTTGTAATAACATGCTTATAAACAATAATAACAGTGTAATAGCGTGTGCTTAGTGTAATAAACTGTACATTACTTTTAATTTATAAAAGAGTCATATGAGTTCACATTTAAAATGTTATGTGCGATGTTAAATAGGTTGTGAGTTTATAAATGGACTAAATAATAAGTTGTACTCAGCTGTAAAATTAATGGTAAAACGTAAAAAGTGTTTTGTTTAATTGAGAAGATAAATTAACTTAAATTTAGCTAATTTATTTAATATTATTTATACTTATTGTTTAAAGTTTACATTAAATGTTATATAAATATTAAAAATCAAAAGTTTACATTTTATTTTCAACAAAATTATTGACTATTCAACAAGATTAAATTGACTATATTATTATTATTATTATTATTATAACTCTGTGTTCATGTTTCAAACTATAATATAATTATAAAAAAAACTAAGCTGAGCTTAGCTGACATGAGCTAAAAAAAAAACTCTTTGCTGTTGCCATAGTAACAGGTAGCAATGCTAACGCTCATGTCACCAGGCCTCCATGTCCACTGCTGTTTAAGGCTCTCAGAGCGCTGTTTACATGTGTGTGTGTGTGTGTGTGTGTGTGTGTGTGTGTGTGTGTGTGTGTGTGTGTGGGTGGGTGTGTGTGTTATCTTCCTGTACATTGAGGTGACACGGTGGTGTTACTTATACACAGTTAGTAGTGAAGTGACTGAAGTGAACCCCGTCTGCTCTCACCCTCACCTTATTTTCTTTTTATAACACTTAAGTTTTTTTTCATTTTCCATCTGCTTCACCTGAACGTGTTTACAGATTCGAATCAAAAGAAGATGACATTTTTTTTTTTGTCTTTCTCTGGAGTTTTTTGTTTGTGTGTTTGTGTGCGTGTGTGTGTTTGCGTTTGAGGTCATGAATTGCTGAATATTTCACTCTTATTCAGATGGTTGTAAAATATTCTTCTCAAGGTTTTAAATCAAACTAAACTTGTGCTGATGTTCAACTTCCTGATGCGTTTCCTCCACATCACTGCTCAGCTCTCATCCCACGGGGCAGCTCACCGTTCTGCTCTAACATTACATACCTGCTATTTTAGTATTTTATACAAAAGGTTCACATCAAAATGGGACTTTTGATTGTACAGAAAAACAGAAGACAAACTCCCTTTATTTCTCTATATAATGGTGAATGGTTATTGATCTTCAGTGATCAGCTGTTCCACTCTTTGAATGTTCACAGGAACGACTGCAGTGAGCTCCGAGCCACCTCGGCCGGGATCGTCGTTCATAGACGTACGGCTTCTTTAAAACGTTCGCACCATTCAGAGGTTTCACTGCGGCTAAGAGTCTCATCACCGTACTGCGCTTCTGTAAATGTCAAGCACTTTCACGCCTTCATTCACCAAAAATCCTGCTTTGACTCGAACGCCCCTCATACATTTTACCTCTGAATAAACAATTACAATGCTGTTGTTTTGTTGTGATTATTTATGTTTTCTTAAATCTTGTGATAATTTATGAGAGCTATTTTTATTGTACAATAAAATAAATAAAATAATTTCTAACTTTGAATCTGATTATTTACTTACCCTTTGTATAAAATACAAAATATGAAATATTTACATAAAGATCAAAACATTATTATGTAATGGAGATAGTTGGATAGTCAACTATTACTTTTGTTTCATTAAAAATGTAAATTATAGTCACTTACCGGTTTTATATTTTAGTCATTAATTTACAGACTTTAATTACTGTGTTATCTCACAGGTTTCTACAGCGCCCCCTGCTGATCGACCCCGCAGGTGATTTCATGATATTTCTGTAACAAAGTCCAGCAAATTATATTTTAAAAATAAACAAAAATAAAAAAAAATCCATTTCTCTCTATCTCTCTTTTATCCGTTCTCAGCGCGGCGCCTCATCATGGCAGAATTACGGTAATTACGAGATGATGTCTCTATTCATCTTTGTTTCCATGGAAACGCTTAACATCATGACTGGTTTGTTGATCAAATGAAGAACTGCTCTCTACTGTGGGAACTACGGCTAGACCTGATTGGATGTTGTGCTAGCCACACCCCTAACCCAGCCCATAGCCCCGCCTCTAGCCCCACCCCATTCTTACTCTAAGCTTTCATACACACGATGTTGTGTCAGAATTTAAAGGCGTGAGTGTGTAGTGTGTGGAGCAAATATATACATACTCACATGTAAGGCCAGTTCCTGAAGTATTGGCACCCCAATATATTAACGTAATCTTAAACTGGAAATATAAAAGAAAATTCATAATAATTACAATTCACATTTAATAAACCTTATGGACCCTTGATTACATCACTCTGTCAGCTGGAGGTAAACACTGCTAACCCTTCATATCCAGTGTTGTGTGCTGTAGGTGAGGATGTCTGTACGTCGATGTGGATCAGAACGCTGCTGCTCCACTACTTGACTTCTTGTTCAGTGATGATACGCATGGGTTAGCGTTAGCATTACTAACATTACTGATTATTCTAATCTATTATCTAAATAACAAACATCACCAAACACTACAGAGGTGCTCAGTGTTCAGTGTACACACTCGGAGCGTCGGAGTCTCTGCCCGTTCCTCAGGAGCGAATCTCTCAGCTCACGCATCATTATAGTGAAACCCACGCTGGGCCGGGACTGGCACTGAGGCCTGGCATGTCCAGCAGCGGCGGCTGGGCTCGAAACCCTCCGAACGTTTGATAAGTAATCAGGGGCCTAAAGCACCTGGGACAACACTGCCCCCTTCAGGAGACGCTGACTGATTGACACTGATTGACTGACTCACATTTCCTTCACACTCAGCAGTGTGTCCGGGGTCCGAGCGGGCGCGGTCCGAGTGGGCGGGGCTATAAATAATGTGGCACCAGTTCCACCAATAGAAGAATTGAATTTTATTGATTCAATTTTATGAATTTTATTTAATGTGATGCTGAGTTTGTGTACTCGCGTTCACCATCACTCTCGCGGTATGACGTTTATCATGTGTGTGTGTTTCATTAGCTTGAAGCTAAAGCTAATTGAAGGCTTTGAAGCAGGAAGTTTCCTTCCTGTGTGTCTGTTGTCAGACGGAGAACAAGAAGAGACGAGAGCGGCGGTGTGGAGCGAGCGGGTCGACACCATCCTCACACGCGGAACGGAACCATTCCCACGCGGTTCTGACCAGAACGATGTCTCTGCTTTGGGTTAAAGGTTTCTTCAGTCATGCATTAACACCTGAGTGTGTGTGTAACATAGCAAAGGTCTCAGATACACATAGAATTTCACACATTTTACACAAACATGCTAATGTCATACTGAGCTGCTGATACAGGAAATCAATCAACACCTCCTGACCAGTCAGAGTGCAGCAGTGAACGGCGCTGTGGTGGGACACCCTGATGGAGGACGTTACCTGTTCTGCCTCGTTTTCGTGCCCGTTATAGAACTTATTTAATAATCTGAGTTTTGAGACGAGACGAGAGACTGAATCAAGGATTCTGAGAGTTTGTGCACGTTAGGGCCAAAGGAAAATTAGATTTTTAAATATAATTTTCAGAAAGGTTAGAGTGTGAGCAGCACAAACATGGATAAGACACACACACACACACACACACACACACACACACACACACACACACACACACACACACAATGAATAGGTGTTGCTTTTTTCTCTGAATCACAGGTGACGTCTGAGTCTGTTTTTAGATGGTGTGTGTGTGTGTGTGTGTGTGTGTGTGTGTGTGTGTGTGTGTCTTATCCATGTTTGTGTCGCTCAGGGATGGATTTAAAAGACTGTCTCTCCGTCTTCATAAAGAGGAAAAGCAAATCCCGAGTGTCCGTCTGTCTGAATTTAATATCACAAACTCTTCACTCTGAGTCTACAGCTCTGTGTGTGTGTGTGTGTGTGTGTGTGTGTGTGTGTGTGTGTGTGTGTGTTTATCTCTACTCCTGTGACTACACACACACACACACACACACACACACACAGAGAGAGAAAGAGAAGATGAGAGTGTGTGTTTGAGAGAAAATGACAGGCATGATAGAAAATGAAAGGAAGCGATAGTGAAGGGAAAGAGTGAGAAAAGATTTAAAAACAAATCAGAGAGAGAGAGAGAGAGAGAAGGGGGGGAGGGGGAGTGTGTGATTGAGAACGACTGTGCACTGAATTCGAGAGAAAGAGAGACAGAGGGAAAGTCGCAGCAGGAGGCAGAGAGAGTGAGAATTAGAAAAAGAGAAACGTGTTTCCTTTCAATCAGAAAAGAAGTTTGTGAAAAGTGCGAGTGAACAACACAGTGTGTGTGTGTGTGTGTGTGTGTGTGTGTGTGTGTGTGTGTGTGTGTCTGTGTGTGTGTACCAGTCCAGAGAACATCCAGAATATCTCGCCAACCTGAAGAGAGAGGAACGGCTCAGGAACGTCCAGAGATCACGAGACAAACAGAGACAAACAGAGACGGACAGAGACGGACAGAGACGGACAGAGACGCAGCAACAACAGCAGAGCTTTAAATAACTTCATCAGTGCTGAGGTTCCCTCCAGTTTATTAAACATCTCAGTTCAGTTCAGTTCAGATGAGCTTTATTGGCATGAATGTTAACAGACAATATGTAAAACATACATTTTAGAAAACATACAATAATAATTAAAACAAAAAAAATAAATATAATAGTATATATCGATTGTATATATGATATGATATATATATATAGTATATATTATATATAAATATTTAATATACATACATACATACATATATATACACATAACATCAATATTAACAATAACAACTATCTGAACAGTATTGATATAATTTCATTTATTTATTCATTTATTTTTGTTATGAACGTTCAGGTTGCGCTGTGTCTCACTGTCTCTCAGGCTCTCACACTCGGACACGTATTTTGCAGCGAGGGGAGCAGTGCGACCTTCTCCTAAAATCATTCTCATTTTTTCATCTTCTGTTAATTTGGAAAAATTTGGGATTTTATAAGTAATGATCTCAGTGAAGGTCTTCCTTATGTGTTGATATTTTTGGCAGTAAAGAAGGAAGTGCATCTCTGTCCGTCCAATCAGAGGGAGAGAGCGTATACATATATATACATACAAACAATGTATACTTCTGATCTTGCTGCCCCTGGCAGTGGGCGTGGCCTTCTTCAAAATGAATTACTAAATAAAAATAGAGAGCGAGAGAGAGAATGAAAAACAAATTGAGTTAAAAGAGAAACAAAGACAAAAAGTGTGAAGCTGTTTTAACAGAAAGAGAGATTAAAAAACGGCAGGTGTGTGTGTCTGTGTGTGTGTGTGTGTGTGTGTGTGTGTGTGTGTGTGTGTGTGTGTGTGTGTGTGTGTGTGTGAATAAGAAATAAAGCCCTATTTGACTTTCATCTTGTTTTTTCCTTTGGAAAGGATGTCATTAAAGGAGTAAGTTAAAAAATAAAAAAAGATAGAAATATACTGCACCTGCTTTAAATAATGAGAGCCACGAACACACACACACACACACACACACACACACACACACACACACACACACACACACACACAAATAATGATTCTCTAGACTGTTTATACATCTTCATTTGATGAGACGTTTAATTACAAATAAAACACACATCCTCTTATGCAGATTAAAAGCTTATTGGTCGGCTGCTCATGAATATGCAAATGAGTTTATAATGACATCATCACTCAGCTCACACGGTGATGCGTTGATGTTGATTTAACGTGACGTTTTAACATGCTCTGACTCTATGATGTTCCTCAGAGACACACAGTTCCACTGGGAATTGTTTGCAAAAGTTTTGACACCCCTGATGCATTTGATTAAACGCAAAATAATTTCCGCATTTGTTCTGCCTAATTACTAATATAAAGAATAAACCTGCACATGTGGTGTGTGTGTGTGTGTGTGTGATAGCATGGTTATGCTAACTTTATTGGTCAGGTCTCAGAACATCACTACTCATGCATTAGACTGCAATCTTAACCTTTTTCTGACTCTCTCTGCTCAGTCTCTTCTAAACAGCTTCCTGACCGTCAGAAAATGAAAGATAATTGATGATGAAAAGGCTATAAAAAGATATATAATGCTTCAGTCTTGCCGGTTCCATTGTCTGAAATGTCATTAAGAAATGGAAGTTACAGGAATCTGATGAAATTGAATCAGGATCTAAAAGGCTGAGAAAAATCTGTGATAAGAAGTGCTTATAAAATGCTGAGAAATACTGAAGCAAAATCCACTAATCACTGCACAAGATTTAACCAAAAACTATTTCTTTTCAGAAATCTAATCACAAATATTGACGTATAGCATACAAAGAGAGGAATGCAAAAGTTTTAATAAAAAAATAAAAATGTAAAAGTTTAAATGAAATGCGATCTGGATCAGTCCAAGGTGCTTTGGCTAAGAGATTGCAGCATATGACCGGATGTGTAAACTTTTGCACTGATAATATTTCATTTGCTTTGCCATCACGCTATTTACTCCATATCCTACTCTTTACTAGTTTGTGCGTGATAATCAAATTTGATCATTTTAATGATGACTTCTGATTAACTGTTTTTGCATGGCAGTAAAAAGAGAAGGAAAGTCGAACTACAGCAAAAGTACACCACCTTGTGGTCACTCAGTACATTCAGGTGGTCAGCTGACTTTATTTTATTGCCACATAACGTTGCTGAGTCTAGACCTGTCATGATTTATGTGCTGTCTGAACTTTTTCCCACGCTGTCACGACTGACATGTGCCTTTGTTTTTCTTACCTGTCATGTGTTTTTTCCACGGTCCCATTTCCGCCCCTCCTGCGCACCTGTTTCCTATCCTCCGCTGATTACTCCAGCGATTTAAGCAGCGTGCAGAGTGTGCATACACATTATCTTGTGTATTACGTACCTTGATTTTCTTGCGTTTTCTTTTTCTCGTGTTCACATTGCCAAGTTCGCTTTGTTTTTCGGTTCTCGATTTTTTGTCTCTCATCTCGGATTTGTTCACCTCACTCTTTTGATCTCTCGATTTTGATCTCGTGCTTCCTTGCATTTGACCACGGCTTTTTGTTTACGTTTTTTGGATTGTCGCTCCACTGCTTGATTTTCCGGTTACTGATTTAACGCTTCCTCTTTTGACCACGGCTCTCGCTTTACGATTTGGCATAGATGCTACGTTGACTGATCTCCCAGTATTTGACCTCCACTTCCGCATTCTGACTGCGCTCCTCTTTAACGTTACTATCTCTCATCTGCGCTTGGATTTATCTCGTTCCGCTCCGCCGCGTGACAGAATAATCCAGCCAACAATATGAATCCAGAAGATGTTGACTGCATGAAATTGGCACTGGAGAGTCAAGGTGCACTTCTTGGAGCTCACCAGCAGGAGCTGCTCAACACAAAGCTAACCCTTGATGACGTCACGACCCAGCGTCAACTCTCTCCAGTGCAAAGTGGGGGCTCCTGCATTCAACGAAAACCACAGCTTCCTGCCACTCCCACCTATGAAGGAGATCCAGGCATCTGTCGATCCTTCCTCTCTCAGTGCATGCTGATATTTGAGCTCCAGCCCTCCACGTTTTCCACTGAAAGCTCAAAGGTCATGTACGTGATAATTCTCCTCTCAGGACGAGCTCGGGAATGGAGCACTGCACTCTGGGATGCTCACGACCCCTGCTGCTCCAACCACAAAGATTTTGCTAAAGAGATGAGGAGGGTGTTCGATCGCTCATGTCACGGCAGGGAGGCAGGTCACCAGTTGTTAAAGCTCCACCAAGGCTTGCACTCAGCCTATGACTACGCCATTAAGTTACAGAACCTAGCTCTCTCCAGTGGGTGGAATGGTTGGGCCCTGAGTGACACCTTTTTTGAAGGACTGACTGAGAAACTCCAGGACACGCAAATCTCCCACAAACTTCCCTCGACAGTCCAAGAGCTCATGGATCTAGTTGGCCGAGTGGATTCACGCCTCCACCTTCAAAGTTCAGCCAGACTCTCACCACCCAGAGACCTCCCACGACCCCCCTCCCCACGAACTAACCTTCAGGAGGGACCCAGAAGGTTCATGGACAGAACCCGTATCTCCCCTGGAGAATGCCGCTGCCGGTGAGTGGAGGGTGCCTGCTTCTACTGTGGGAGATCTTGTCATCAACTCAAGAGCTGTCCTGTATAGTGGAGGCATCCTTTAGTCCAGCTTGGAGGACTGGAAGGTGTGACTCCAGGACAATTCCCAGATGAACGCCGTCTGCTTCCCGTTTTCCTCATCCACGAGCAACAAACCCACCTGGTTCAAGCATTGATTGATTTAGGTTAAGACTGCAATCTGATCGACGCAGCTTCAGCCAAGGCTCTAGGAATCTCCTCTCTCCCCTTGGAGACCCACGTTAAGGTTCAGACACTCAACGGTAGCCCGATCCTATCACCCACAGAACTCCCCTCGTCGGCCTAAGAGTCTCGGGCAACCACTTAGAGCGGACGTCACTATTTATGATGAAGGGATCACATGCCACTGTTGTCCTAGGCCTGTGCTGGCTAACCCGGCACAACCAACAAATCAATTGGATCAAAAACACAATTGCAGCTTGGAACCCGTCATGTGCTACTACCTGCTGGCGAGCTGCAGCCACGTCTTGTCTCAGTCCTGCGTCTGTGGAGGAACCACCAGATCTCATCAATGTCCCTTCAGATTACCATGATCTCAAGGAGGTCTTAAGTAAATCTTGTACTGTCTCTCTGGCCCCCACCGACCATATGACTGTGCCATCGACCTGCTCCCAGGCACCACACCTCCCAAGGGCTGTTTATACTCTCTGTGACCCAGAGAACGGGAGGCAATGAATCACTACAGTACATCTCGGAATCCCTTGTGGCAGGAATCATTCGCCCCTCCTCCCCCCCGGCAAGGGCTGGCTTCTTTTTTGTGAGTAAAAAAGATGGTTCCCTTCATCCATGCATCATGACTGCTGGTGGATCGGTTCTCTTAGCCCGCACACTTCGCTCTACTACCCAAACTCCCATCTTCTAAGGACACTCCGGACCTCTTGATTATGCACGTTTTCAGGCTGCACGGTCTCCCCAAAAATATCATTTCTGACCGTGGGCCCAAGTTCACCTCTCAATTTTGGAAGGCATTTTGCAGACTCATTGGAGCCACGCCCAGTCTGTCCTCAGGTTTTCACCCCCAGTCCAATAGTCAGACTGAAAGAAAGAACCAGTCCCTCAAGGTAGCCCTAAGGTGCATGGTTTTCCGAGATGTCACCTCTTGGAGCAAGTTTTTGCCTTGGGTGGAGTACACCCACAACTCCCAGGTATCGTCATCCACTGGATTGTCTCCCTTCCAGTGCTTCCTGGGCTATCAACCACCATTGTTCCCATCACAGGAGGAGGAGGTCAGTGTCCCATCTGCCCAAGCTTTTATCCGACGCTGCAGAAGGACCCAGCTACAAGCAAGGAGAACGCTGTTACGGATACAAGAGACAGGCCGACTGCAAACACTCTCAGGCTCCCAAGTACAGGGTGGGCCAGAGATTCATGCTCGCCGCCAGAGACATCCCCCTAAAGACCACCTGCCGCAAACTCTCCCCTTGTTACCTTGGTCCCTTCACCATCTCTAAAATAGTCAAAGACATGAAGGTCAGCTGTTCTGGAACAGTTCTTTCAAGAGCAGTATCGTCAAGTGCATTTGAGTCTCTCATGAAGAACTTCCCAGGAAAGCAAGACCAAAACTTAGCTCTGCTGCAGAGGAGAAGTTCATTTAGAGTCACCAGCCTCAGATTGCACCAATTAACAACCAGCACCTCAGAATAGAGCCGTTCAACTGTTATATCAACTGTTCAGAGAAGATTATTGTGTGTTTATATAAATGCCTTCAGTTAATATTGTAAATATAAAGTGTAAAAAGAAATATAAAATTAGGGATGACCATGGAGTTAGAAAGAAACCCCAAACTTTTGAGTGGAAGCATATTTTTGTAGACTTGCTCAAGCATGGTCTCTCTTGTCAAAAAGTTCACAATTTTTATAAAACTTAGGCCTGACCAATTTAAACCCTGATTTAAATCCCCTGCTACAATGCTGGTGGCAGCACATTCCTGCCAAAGCATGCACTTCCTGTTTATCTGACATAAATTTTATGCAATAAAACATCCAGTAATATAGTAATGCAATGTATATTTAGAAATCTTAAAATACCATGGTTCTGTTCCTGCAAATAATTTTATTATCCGTTATTCATGACAGTTACAATAGTCTCGTTATCAACACAGAATGAGCGAGAACTAGCACCCCTGCCTCTATTCACAGACACATCATAATCCAGAACATGTAGTCTTGATATACAAAGAAAGAGTCAATTTCCACACTTCGAACATCGCTGTATATTCATGTTATCAAAGCCTGAAACATAGATCATGCAAGTACACAAACACAGAAGCTTGGAGCTGTTCAAGGCCGATTGGGCTTGCCATTGTGTTTAGAAATGTATCCACTGAAAAATCAGCTGTAGTCTGCATTGCTACTAGGGGCTCTATAGCATAGAAACTCTATAGAAACAACATATGAAAGTTGACTCTTTTTCTTGGGTTATATACTGTAGTTGTGGAAAGGTCTGAACTTTCAGGAGATTATAACACCAGACTCAGTCCACAAGGTGATCACCTCCATTGGTATGTAAAAGTAAACATTGACAAATGTGGCCATTAAGAATGCGCACTTTTCCCCATGAAATGCCACAATTTGTTGCGTGCTATGCCGCGAAATCCCACAAGCATCATTCGGGAATTTAAATAAATGTGTTGTGCTTCACTGAATATCTGCCAGATGGCGCATGGAAAGACTTTATCTAAAAGCCAGACCAAGTACAACAAAGAATTGTGTATAATAAGTTAGCGTAAAACAATATTGTTTCCAATGCTGAAGCAAACATGAATTTTATTTTGTTTTACAATAGATCTTTCATGATGAATGTGCTTCATATTATGTTCATAATGATGAAATGAGATGCCCTAAATCATGCTTTAAAATTCATAATAACAAGTTTCCTAACCCTAACCCTAACAGGGACAAAACAATGAAAGACAATGGCAATGTCTCAGTTTAAATGGTCTTGAAATTTATTACATTTCCTGATAGTACGCTATCGGACAGTGTTAACTATGCGAATGTTCTGATTCATGAATATGTCAACATGTCTTCATTAAAACATAAAAATGTGTCGGCATTGAGCACCATCAGAAGACATGAAAAAAAAAATTAAGTAAATATATTTATATGGACACGAAGTAAATATTCTTATATGGACACGAAGTGACATAGACATAAAGTAACAAAGTGACATAGACACAAAGATTTTGGAGTGTG
>QNUK01000934.1:0-15000 GCA_013621035.1 Clarias magur | reverse complement strand
TGAGTGCAACTGTAAATGTAAATGTAAATGGATGGATGGATGGATGGGTGGATTATTGGACATTATCGATCCCCAAGGAGAAATTTTGGACACTGTCAGATAATTACCAAAGATGTGTAGAAAATGTAGAGATTACTAAAGTGCAGGACAATCCTGGGGTGAATAATGTGGCTGCAAACATGTAACTGTATGACACACTGAATTCAGATAGAGGTACTGAAAATCAAAAGAGATGAGATGGAGAAAAGCTCAAAGTGTGCTAGTTTAGATGACATTAGAAGAGAACGGTACAAACAGAAATGTTCTTCATGTTGTGAAGAGGAGTGTTTTTTTTCCAGCTGAATTGAAAGACCTTTCTGCTATAGAGGCTGGATATAAGCACCTAGCTTGTCCTCCAGACATCCTTCGACTGCAGAAAACAAAAGAAAGCATACAAAAGTAGGGAAGTAGCTATTTCTTTTTAAAGTAAATTGCTCAGATGTAATGAGATAAAAAATGTAAGTCGCTCTGGATAAGGGCGTCTGCCAAATGCCTAGAAGTAGATGTAGGTGTGGAAGTGTTCAAATTTTCAAATTCAAATTCAAATTCAAATTTTATTTGTCACATACACAGTCATACACAGTACGATATGCAGTGAAATGCTTATACGACCGCTCCGTGACCTTAAATAATTTTTACAAAAGGAACCTATAAAACAGATTCCAACAAAGTTACAAAATATATATATATATACATAAAATCTGAAGTATGAAAGAATGTGCTCTTGTCAGAAGTGGGATGTGATGTAATATATTGCGACTATAGTCTGTGAAAACTTGAGGTAGTTTTTTTAATGAGATGAGGGGGGTGTGAAAAGAAGTCCTTGAAGTGTGCAAAATGTGCATATGTGCATATATGTGCAATGTGCATTGACATAATTGTCCGTTCTGTGTGTGCAAGAAAATGCAAAAGTGTTTAGTCCAGTGTGTTGGTTTGATTGAGAGACCGTATCGCCTGCGGGAAGAAGCTCCTTCTCAGTCTCTCTGTATTGGCCTTGAGGGAGCGGAAGCGCTTCCCAGACCGCAGCAGAGAGAACAGTCCATTGCTGGGGTGGCTGAGGTCCTTCATGATCTTCCTGGCCTTGGTCCAGCACCGCTTGCTGTAGACAGAGTGCAGTTCGGATGATGCGCTCAGCTGATCGCACCACCCTCTGTAAGGCTCGTCTGTCCTGCATGGTGCTGTTCCCGAACCAGGATGCGATGTTTCCCGTCAGGATGCTCTCTATGGTGCAGGAGTAAAAGTTCCTGAGCACCTTGGAGGGCAGTCTAAAGTCTCTCAGGCGTCTGAGGTGGTAGAGACGCTGTCGGGCCTTTTTCACCACGGTGTTGATGTGACAGGACCATGATAGGTCCTGCGTGATGTGAACACCGAGGTACTTGAAGCAGTCCACTCTCTCCACTGGGCTCTCGTTGATGACGGGGGTCTGGTAGTTCCTCTCCTGCTTAGTGCTGAAGTCCACTATCAGCTCCTTTGTTTTACTGACATTTAGAAGAAGGTTGTTCCTCTGGCACCAGTTCTCCAGATTTCCAATCTCCTTCAAGTAGGCCGTCTCGTCGTTGTCAGAGATCAGGCCCACCACGACGGTGTCGTCAGCAAACTTGATGATGGTGGTGGAGCTGGTAGTGGCCGCACAGTCATGTGTGTACAGAGAGTACAGCAGGGGGCTCAGAACACAGCCCTGTTGGGCTCCAGTGCTGAGAGTGAGAGAGGCTGAGACGTGTCCACCCATCCTTACAGCCTGTGGTCTCCCAGTTAGGAAATTAGAGATCCACTGACACAGAGATGAGCTGAGTCCCAGATGCTCCAGCTTGGTGGTGAGTGTGGAGGGAATTATGGTATTAAATGCTGAGCTGTAGTCGATGAAAAGCATTTTAACATAATTCCCCCTTCTAGTGTCCAGGTGAGTGAGTGTTGTGTGGAGGAGATGAGAGATGGCATCATCTGTGGAGCGGTTCGGGCGGTATGCAAACTGTAGTGGGTCCAGAGTGTCGGGTAGTGAAGAGATGATGAAGTCTCTGACCAGCCGTTCAAAGCATTTCATCACCACTGAGGTGAGGGCTACAGGTCGATAGTCATTGAGGGAAGCAGGATGTGGTTTCTTCGGAACAGGAACAATGATGGACTCTTTGAAGCATGTGGGGATCACCGACTGAGATAAGGAGAGGTTGAATATCTCTGTGAACACAGGTGCAAGCTGGTCTGCGCAGGCTCTGAGGACTCGACCTGAGATGCCGTCTGGTCCTGCTGCTTTCCTGGTGTTCACTCTCCTGAAGGCTCTCCTCACGTCATGCTCGGAGATGATGAACGCGTTTCCGGTGCTGGCAGTGACTTCCTCTCTGCAGCCGTTAGCACCGCTAGCATTAGCAACGCTAGCGTCTTTAGCTGCAGCCTCGAAGCGAGCATAAAAGGTGTTCAGCTCGTCTGCCAGAGTCATGTCCGCGTTCGTCATACCGGATGTTGGTGCTTTATAATCCGTTATTGTCCTTAGTCCCTGCCACAGGCTCCTAGAGTCACTCTGTTGGAGTTGTGACTCTAGTTTCCTTCCGTAGCGCTGCTTCGCCTCTTTAACCGCCTTCCGGACGTTATAGGACGCAGCCTTGTACTGGTTCATGTCCCCCGATGCAAGTCCCGCGTTGTAGGCAGCGGCGCGAGATCTCAGAGCGTCGCGGATGGTTTTATCCACCCACGGCTTCTGATTGGGAAACGTTCTGATGGTCGTTTTCTGCACGGTATCATCCGCTAGTTTCCCGACGAATCCCACGACCGCTTCCGTAAACATGCTGACGTCATCGGAGCTGTTCCGGAACATGTCCCAGTCTGCGTCATCGAGTGCGTCCTGAAGCGCGGCCACCGATTGGTCCGTCCAGCGCGCGACCTCCCTCTGAACCGGAAGTTCCTGTTTAAGCCTTTGTTTATATTTTGGCATGAGGAAGATGGCGGCATGGTCGGATTTCCCAAACGGTGGACGAGATTGTGCCTTGTAGCCGTCCTTGACTGTTGTATAACAATGGTCCAGTGTCCTTTCACCCCTGGTTGGGCATGTGATGTGCTGATGAAAGTTCGGCGCTGCGCGTTTGAGGTTGGCACTGTTAAAGTCTCCCGCCACAATGAGCGCAGCGTCCCGGTGCTGTGTCTGGTGCTGTGTGAGTGCCTCATGCAGCTCGCATAAGGCAGTGTCCGTGTCCGCTTGTGGCGGAATATAAACGGCGCTGATTATGACCGATGTAAACTCCCGAGGAAGATAAAAAGGACGACACTTGATGGTCAATAGTTCCAGGTTGGGTGTGCAGGAGCGTGCGAGAGGAACAACGCTCGCGCTGTTGCACCAGCCGCTGTTCACCATTAAACACACGCCGCCTCCCCTTGTCTTCCCCGAGTCCCTTGTCCTGTCCATGCGGTGAACCGAGAAGAACTCGGCCGGCTGGATGGCGTGGTCCGGCACCGCTGGGTTCAGCCATGTCTCGGTGAAGCAGAGAAGATTGCAGTCCCGAATGTCTCTCTGGAACTTTATCCTGGCCCTGAGGTCATCGAGCTTGTTCTCCAGTGACTGGACGTTGGCGAGCAGGATGCTAGGCAGAGGTGTGCGGTGTGCACGGGCTCTCAGCCTGTTCCTGACGCCGGCTCGTTTTCCTCGGGGCCGCCGCTTCGCGTCGCGTCCTTTGTTTTCCCTCAGGATCTCACTCGGCCAGCTCGGATCCGGAGTTAAAAACGTCGAATTGTGAGTACATTGTAGACCAATAGAAATAAGAGTATCTCTATCGTACCTAATGCACTCAATTGTGATGAATTGGCCGGATTAAAGTTGCTAGAAATTAAATAAAAAGACGAAAACAAAGTAAAGTCGGTCGGAGCAGTCGTGACGGCAGCCGACCTCACCGGCGCCATCTTGTGAGCCTTGTGAGATCTAATGATCTCCAGCCTCGTGCTCGTCAACATTCTCACCTGAATTAACAAGACGATTACTGAAATGATCTCAGCAGGTCCTTTCATGACAGCAATGAAATACAGTGGAAAGGTTTTTTGGGGGATTAAGTTAATTTTCATGGCAAAGAAGGACTATGCAATTCATCTGATCACTCTTCATAACATTCTGGAGTATATGCAAATTGCTATAAAAAAAAACTTAAGCAGCAACTTTTCCAATTTCCAATTTTTCTGTAATTCTCAAAACTTTTGGCCACGACTATACAGTACGTGTGGCAAGAGAATATCTGCAATGTGAGAATTCTTAGACAAAATGGCTGGATGTTTAGATGCTTCAGGCATTGATGCCCTACTTAATCGTCCTCCAACTCTTAAAACATCTCCAATAATAGGACAAAGTCCATAGACCTGGCTACTATTCTTTACACTTTCACCTCTTGTAAGGCTAGCAAGCTCATCAGGAAACATGTTTTCTTGAGAGAGTCTAATAATCTCTAATTCAGCCATCTCTAGTTCTTATGTTGAAAGGTAAGGATGTTCAAGTTGACCTTTAACAATCTCCATTTCTCTTTCCAAGGAACCATCTTGTTTTCCATTTAAAACAGAATCAGACAGAGTTAAGTTCAATTGTTTCCTTTTCTGACTAAGAGACAAGAGTAAATTCTTAAATCTCAAAATCTAAGCCACTGCTTTTTTCAAACGGAACCAAGAAGAAAAGCAATGAGTTAAAAGTGTTATTATGTCATCCTCTTCTTTAAGCTGTGTGGAATCTTAATACACTTCTTGATTTCAACGTCACTTACTTCATATTTTTCAAGGTCGATGAGATTATCAGGCCACTCACTTTCAGAACAAAGAAGAAAAGCAGGACCAGAGATCCATGTTTTGTTCTCAAGAAATGATGTTACAGTTAATCCATTTGAAGCAACAACAGCACGATTGCTTGCAGAGCCTACGTATCTCCACTGTGAGGCTTGTGAGGCCTTGAGGATTTCTGTCACCCGGTTTGCTACAAATATTCGAAATCGAGAAGTCTCATTTTAATATATTTGAGAACAGAAGCACCGTCCATCCAAAAGACAGAATCTTGGAGCTCCAGATGCAACTCTTCCTTCCACAACACATCCAAACGACTTGCCATGGTAGCGGTAATGAGCTCCATACAAGGAATGGTAATGGACTTTCCTGGGGCAACTCTTGATTTTCCCATAATAAAAACACAGTGTGATTGTGAATGTGCATTATGTAACAACAAGTATGTCACAGTTCCATATCCGTCTTTACTCGCATCTGAAAAATGATGCAACAGTACAGTAGTGACATCCCCAAAGTTCTGAGGTTTCAAACATCTTGCAAGTTCAAAGTTTTCCAGATGGTGAAGTTCTTAAAGCCAGATGATCCATTTTTGAGCCACCAATTCAGGAAAGACATCATCCCATCCCAGATTTCCTTTACAGAGCTCTTGCAAGATTTTCTTAGCAGACAATACCACAAAGGACTTACAAATCCTAATGGATCATATATGGAACTGATGATGGATAATATTCCTCTTCTGGTCAGAGTTCTTTACTTTATTACGATCTTAAACTTGAAGGCACCGGACTGAATACACCACTGCATCCCCAACACTTTCTCAATTGATGGAAAATCCTAATCCATGCTCAAGCCTTTCATGGACTTTGCTCTTTCATCTTCTGGTATGCATCTAGCACTTGATATCTATTACTCATCCATTTTGTGAGCTTAAAGCCACCCTTAGCACATATGGAAATAAGCTCCTGATACAAAGCTATTGCCTCTTCAGTAAAAGAAACTGAAACAAGACAATCATCAACGTAGAAAGAATGTAAGATTATATCCACTGCTTCTTTGCTGAACGGCTCTTTATGGTCTTCAGCACATTTTCTAAAAGCAAAATTTGCACAACTAGGAGGAGAAGTCGCTCCAAAGAGGTGTACTAACATCCTAAAGTCAACTGGATCTTGACTTAAGTCCGCCTCAGGCCACCAAAGAAACCGCAACAAAATCAACATCATCAGCTGGCACCTTTACTTGATGGAACATTGACTCCACATCAGCCATGATTACCACTGGTTCCTTTCTGAACCTTGTCACTACTCCAACGAGTGAGCTGGTAAGGTCTGGTCCTTGCAAGAGTTTATCATTAAGTGATGTTCCTTGAAAACTCGCTCCACAATCAAATACCACACTGATTTTTTTCTTTGTGGGATGGTAGACAGTGTGATGTGGAATATACCAGATCTTTCCATCACTACATATCAAATCCTCTGCAGGCACTCTCTCTGCATAACCTCTGGAGATCATATCCTGCATAAAGGCTTTATAGTCTGCAAGAAAGACGGAAACCTTTCGAAGTCTCCTCTTTAGATGTAGAGCACGTGGTTTCACAATTTTTCGATTGTTTGGCATATGAACTCTCTCTCTCTCAAAGGTAAACCAATTTCATAATGCCCATCTACAAGTTTGGCAGAATGTGTCACCATTTCCATAAATCGTTGATCATCTTTTGAATAACCAGTTTGTTCATCTTGACTACATTCTGGGAAATCCATTTTAAACTGCTGTTGCCATACATTCTCCAGATTCACTAATGAAATTCTGTTAACTGTCACGGCTGGTCCGTGTGAGGCAGGCTTGGAGGACCCAAAAGCAGACACAATAGGTCGGATTCAATATAACAGTTTATTTCAAAATGAGGAGGTGAAAAAGAGAGAGAGAGATGATCAAAAGAAACCAGTACTTGGGGTGCTGTCTGAAAAGAGCTGTGGCGTGGCTTGGTTGTGGAGGTGGATGAGAGACAGAGCACTGAATGCACAGGTTGAGCAAGCACGGCAGAGGAGTGAGCGTGGCTGTGTGGAGAGGTGAGGGCTGTGGTGCACGTGTAAAATCCGATGTGCAGTTTGAGGGAGAGATTGGAGATTCAGCAATCCTGAGGATAAAGGCAGGGCCGGAGTCAAAAACAGAAGCAAAGGTTCAAAGCCGGGTTTATCAATCAATGTAGTGAACCGTTCCAACTCGTAAAGCTAAGGGTGTAACCAGAAGAGAAAAAAGGGTCAAAAACATGAAAAATGTAAAAAGGTATTATTTTCACAAAACACTAGACACAAAAAACACTAGGCTTGTGGCACGCAATAATTCGGCACTGGATGTTTGTTTGTGGCTGGTTTAAATAGGGAGAAAGTGACGAATGAGATGCAGAGCAGGTGTGCTCATGCCGGTGAATGAGGCGGCAAAACAGAAGCCGTGGGATGGAATGTGGAGAGGAGTTGCAGGTGATCATGGCTTGGTTAGAGCGGAGGGCGTGACATGGCGTACTGTTACATTAACAGTGTCACGGCCAGCTCGTTCCCGACCATAACATAAAGAGGAACACACACACGAAAGAATATTTAAATTGCCAAAATTATTTATTTAAGAAAAGGTTGTTATTTACGAAACAATCAAAACCCAAATATAGAGGAATTGAAACAAAGCAAGAAAAAACATCGAATGGGGTAAGAAGATTGACAAATAAAAATGGCACGAAAGAGTTCCCTGGAGGAGAACGTTCCACCAGGGGAAAGAGAGCTCCAAAAAAAAACATGATTAGTCGCGTCATTGGCAGTGACATCACAGAAAAGAAAAAACATGCAGGGTCATAACACCTCCCTCCTCAAAAAGATTCTGCAAAGAATCAAAGAGGAAAAAAATACGAGAAATATTTGACACAAATGTAATCATGTAATAAATGTATTCCCAGGAACTGGAAGTGCAGAGCGGACACCAACCACAACATCACCGGTTACTATAGCCGAGGAAAGACTAATTCGGTGCAAAGGCACTTTAACAAACCTCATTTCAAAACCTCTCACCAATACATGGGTTCCAGTAGCGGTTTCAGAAGTTAATGGCAACACTCCTTCCAAAAGGAAAGACTGCGCAGCTCCTGTGTCTCTGAGGATACGCACTCGGACCATTTCTTCAGTCCCTGGCAAAGACACCATTCCTTCAGTGTATAATCAATAAAGCCAATGACATTTGGATCTACAGATTTATCATAGGGACTGGACAAAAAGGCCTTTCCATCGGTGAAGTAGCAACTAAAGCAACAGGTTTTGAAAAACAGTCAGAGATTTTATGACCAGATTTTTTACAATAAAAACAAACCAGGTCTCTTAAAGGTGCAGTCTTACTAGGGTAATTAGCAACAGCTATCTTAACATTTTGTCCCAACATTGCAGGCTTTGTTGCAGGCTTGAGTGGAAAACTTAGACATGTCACTTTTGAAGCTTACTGAACTGAATGACCCCCGATGGGTTAACACAAACTCATCGGCCATAATTGCAGCGTCAGAAAGTTTGCTCTCCTTGTGTTCATTTAAATATGTAGTTACTGCAGAAGGAACACAGTGCTTAAACTCCTCCAAAAGCAACAATTCTTTTAACTGCTCTTTAGTGGTAATTTTCATTGACGTACACCATCTATCAAATAAACTTTCCTTTTCCCTTGCAAATTCAACATAAGTGCAGTGGTCATTTTTATTAAGATTTCTACATTTTTGACGATATACCTCAGGTACAAGTTCATAGGCGTGCAATACAGCAGACTTCACAGTATCATACTCCCCACTCTGTTCCAGGGTGAGAGCAGAATAAACTTCCTGGGTTTTTCCTGTAAAAACACACTGTAACAATAAAGTCCAAAACTTTTTCGGCCATTTTAGAGATAAAGCAACTCGTTCAAAGTAATCAAAATATTTTTCTACTTCCCTTTCAGAAAAAGGCTGAACTAATTGAATTCTAACTTCTTTAATTGAAATGCTCTCTCTTCTCGTTCTCTCTCCAACTCAACCAACCGTACAGACAACTGTTGTTCTAATTTCTTAGCTGCAAATTCTCTTTCCACCTCTCTCTCTCGCATAGAGCTATTCTCACGTTCAGCGCGGATTTTTGCCACATCCAAAAACAATTGTTTCTCTTGCAGTGACATATCTCTAAATTTTAACTCACTTTCAACATCAATATCACTAGGAGAAAGCACAGAAGATTCACTGGGAACAATAGACTCCGTTCCTAAAACGCCTCTATCCACCAATGACCAATGTTTCACAATTGCCACAAGCGTGTCCTTTAACTTTTTGTCTTGAGTAGTAAAGTAAAGCCTTTATTTTGTCACATATACATTACAGCACAGTGAAATTCCTTCTTCACATATCCCAGTGTAACTGGGGTCAGAGCGCAGGGTCAGCCATGGTACAGCGCCCCTGGAGAAGTTAGGGTTAAGGGCCTTGCTCAAGGGCCCAACAATGGCAACCTGGCTGAGCTGGGAATCGAACCGCCGATCTTCCGATCAGTAACTCAGTGCCTTAGCCCTCTGAGCCACCACTGTCCCTACAAGTAAGATCAATACTAAAGCGTTCAGCAATTTGTATTATTTGCTCCTTTGTGCACCGCTCAAGTAAGGATTCCGAGGGACAAGCAAAGAAATCTTCGAGCACCGAAGACATTTTTCCAACAAACGCTCACCTGTGCGACATCACAAACAAACAATCCGCTAACACACGTGAGCGAATTTAACAAAACTCCAACTCCCATAAGCCACTGCTTCAACGAGAGAACTACATATATACGTCACCTATTTATTCACAAAACTTCAAAGACTTCCCGTAAGTCAAAACACACTGAATATACGCACGCATGAAAGAGAAGAATGCACACAAAAAATATATATATACAAATGCAATTATTTGCAGGGTCACCTTTATGATTGAAAAACTCCAGATCCTATCTACATAGCAAAATCCTTAGTCTTGAATGAACACCCAGAGTGTTGATTTAACACTTTCAGAGTACATTCGTGACCATTAGGTCATATATAAACACTTGGGGAATTAAATCAACACTGGGAATTTTGCAGTGTAAACGAAAACACTAACTAATATCTACCTAGTCTTCGAGGGTGTACCGGTCTCGGGGCGACATTAAACGCTAAACTCAGTGACGATCTGTCTTTTAGACCAAAAGTCCGAAAGCGTACCCCCGACAGAGAATTGGATCTCCACCCAGAGTAGCCCTCAAAAACAAAAAAGGCAAAATAATAAACAAAAATAACAAACGTGTTCCGTCGGAAGGATTGCGTATACACAATCCAGCTGGATACACTCTTCCTAACCAGAGCTCTCACTCACAAAGGTGACCATTCACAAAAACAAACACACAAAAAAACTCACCAACCTTCCTACCCCAAAGGATCCTGGACGAACCCCCAATTTATGTCACGGCCAGCTCGTTCCCGACTGTAACATAAAGAGGAACACACACACGAAAGAATATTTAAATTGCCAAAATTATTTATTTAAGAAAAGGTTGTTATTTACGAAACAATCAAAACCCAAATATAGAGGAATTGAAACAAAGCAAGAAAAAACATCGAATGGGGTAAGAAGATTGACAAATAAAAATGGCACGAAAGAGTTCCCTGGAGGAGAACGTTCCACCAGAGGAAAGAGAGGTCCAAAAAAAAAAACATGATTAGTCGCGTCTTTTATACTCTCAGCCCAAAGCATCTTTAATTGGCACTGACATCACACCTATATGTTGTACTGCCACCATAAGGAAGAAAAGAAAAAAACACGCAGGGTCATAACAACAGTGACTTCTAGCTGTGCACTGGGTGCTACATTCTCAACATCTGCAAAGAGTGGTCCATTCACTGTCCATCCCAACATGGTTCTGATTGCATAGGGCCCATCATTTACACTGTGGATTACTTCCAATGGTTCCAATGCTTTAGGAACGTTTGTCCTGATAAACGTTTATGAACAGTCTTTAAATAGGCCATCTTTGAAGATCCTTTTCTCTAGGTATATTCCCTTTGTGAACAGGCATGCTTTCCTGGGTGTAAACTCGATGCAGATAACAAAATTAATTTCCATTCAAGCTAGCCACTTCCAATCCTGACAGAACATAGCTACTCACCACCTTTTCTTGCCCCATGGTTCTTAAAAGTATTCGCACTTTGGTTCCCATAAGATTAAGTCTTCTCATCAAATTCTCAGTACAGAACACAGCTGTACTCCCTTGATCTAAAAAGGCATAAGTAGTAACAACATTACTGCCTTTCTTGACTTTGACCTGCACAGGAACAATTGGGAGTTTACAGTCATGATCACCAGCGCCAGTAAGACCACTAGACACCAAAACATCATCCACCTAACATCTTAATAACATATTAAGATGTAACTGGATTTCTTCTCAGTTACATCTTAATATGTTACATCTTAATATGCAACAAAGCAGGATGTTTAAGTCCACAAACGTCACAACAAAGACGTTTTCTGCATTCCTTGCTAATGTGACCAATGCACAAACAGCCAAAACAAACTCCACTTTCCTTTACGAAGCCAATCATATTATATAATTATTACATAATTATACTGTATATATTAGCTTTGGCTTAATTGACATACAAGCATATTTATTTGTTAAATCTAAATTACTGACTATAGAATTAGCTGTTTGAGAAAGTAAATACACTGCCAGTCAAAAATTTGGACACACCTTCTAATTCCAATTTCTTTCTACACTGTAAAACAATGGTGCAGGCATCTAAAAAATGTCATCCAATAATCTCCTTTAATTAGTTGATATTGACATGTGTATGCTACTTACTGTATGCATATGTTACTTAATTCCATAAGTGTTATTTCATAGTTTTGAAATCTCCAGTATGGCTCTAGAATGTAGAAAATAAATCACTAAACAAAGAAACTAAAAAAAGGTGTCCAAACGTTTGACTGGTACTGTACATCACTCTTCTGAGTTAGCTGCCTAGCACGTTTGTGTTAAAAAACACAAACATAAAAATGTCCACTTTCCCACCTCGTCTGTTGAATGCACAGATGATGTGTGTGTGTGTGTATATCTCTGAACGTATGCCTATCTCTTAGTGTATTCAGATATGTCAATCAATGCAAAGCAAATACTTCAAATTGTACTTCCAAAAGTGACTTTGAAAGTACCATTCATCAATGCAAATGACCTGATAAAACATCGCACTTAAACAGTGTGTAGTGTGAGATCGACATATCTGAGCATTCACAGCATTATTACAATATATATTATATATTATATATATATTATATTATATATATATATATCATGTACAGTCATACACTCAAATGAGCACAAGGTGCAAAAATTTGCACACCCACTTAATATATTCATAAACAGTATCTGTAAACATGCAGAAGAAATGTATGTGAGTTTACACATATTTTTTTTTTGGATTTTTCCCCGATTTTCTCCCTAATTTAGTCGTGTCCAATTCCTCCCTGTCACTAGGGGGCTCCCACATTAAGGCTACTACTACCACTCAGCCGGGAGGGCCGAAGACTGTCACGTGTTTCCTCCCTCCGCTGCGCGAGCTCACAGACGCCCCTGACTGGCTGTAGAGCCGTGATTAATGTGGGAGCACTATGTACCTCTCATCCCTCCCCTCTGAGAGAGCTCGGCCAATCAGCTCTCTCTAGACCTCCGGCTGCAAGAGGTTACAGCACCACCCGGGATTCGAACTAGCGATCTCCGGATGATAGGGCGAGCGCTTTACCCACTGCGCCACTCGGAGGCCCGGTTTACACATATTTTAATGAATATTCTTCCTGATATTGATTCGGTTAGCACACTCTCATGCTCTCTATTAAACTGCTATTATTATTATTATTATTATTATTAATTATTATTATCATTATTATTATCATACTGAATACTATAATATTCAGAATGAACAGTTCAGTGCTGGCAATTTGTGAGCTGGGCATTATTATATACATAAAAAAATTATATACGTAAAAAGAGCTAAACAAATGTTACTTGAAAAAATTAAAATTGAACCATTGTTTAATGCTAAGTATATTTTTTCCTTTATACTTATTTCTCTGTATCATTAACTCCCAAAAACGTGCAATTGCGCTCATAATTCACCTGTGACCTGTGGCAACAATCCTTTCAATGGCGCCACAGTCAGAATTATTTCAGTTTTAACTCTCTTTCCAATGATTAAACGTCAGTCCAGGCATGTACCAACGTGTTTCTTTGCAAACAGCCTGAAATGATTAACTGAATTCTTTCTTGTCTCCTGTATTGTCTGAAGCAACCCAAAAGGTTGTAAAAGCAGTAAAGATGTATTATCCTGTAAATGTTTTATATTATTTGTCCTGCGTGAACAAAACGTGAACATGCAGTGTTTGGTGAGTGAACAGAGTCCTGCTTGGCATGCGTAATGTGGCCAGAAACATATAACACTCTGCTCTTCCTAACAGGGAGGCCTGAAGGCAGTGATATGGACAGATGTGTTCCAGATGGTCATTATGTTGGCTGGGTTTATAGCAGTAATTGCTCGAGGAGTCGTGCTTCAGGGAGGCCTGGGAAAAATTTGGGATGATAACTACAATGGTGGACGCTTAGACACGTTTAGGTAAGTCATTGAATTGAGAACTGTTATAAATTAACTAAAGAAATGGTTTGTATGTTATAGAGTGAAAGCTGTTTCATTGTTAATGTGCTTGGGTGAAATTTACACTCCCCTTCTAAAGTATCACAGGTTTTTTTTTTTTTCTTGGATGCCCAAATATTAACTACTCTACTGTGTCTCTAGTTTTGATCCAGATCCTCTGAAACGTCACAGCTTTTGGACCATAGTTGTTGGGGGTAGTTTGATGTGGGTGTCAATGTATGCCATTAACCAGTCACAGGTGCAGCGCTATATTTCCTGTAAAACTATGACCCATGCCAAAATGTGAGTAGGCATTCATTGACTTGTACCTCAGTCAAGTATAAAGAGTAAACAATGTAATAGAGTGTAATCAACACTCTCATCTTTTTTTCTCATGCTGTTACTCTATGCAGGTCTCTGTATGTTAATATGGTGGGGTTGTGGATTACTGTTAGTCTGGCAATGTTTTCTGGGCTCACCATGTACTCTATCTATAAAGACTGTGATCCTCTTACTAATAAAGATGTTGGTTCATTAGACCAGGTAACCTACACTGAACTAAACCACAATATCGGTCATTGGTTTCCAATAACGTGACCCCATTTATATGTGTAGCATGTGTGCATGCGCGAAGTAAATTTGTGCATGTGTATGTTGCATGTGTGTTTGTCTAGCTTCTTCCATATCTAGTAATGGATATTCTAGCAGAATATCCAGGCCTTCCTGGCTTGTTTGTAGCAGCTGCATACAGTGGAACTCTAAGGTAAGGGTGAAAACATCTGCACTCAGACTCCATCCAAACAGTAAGACATGTGATGTACTGAAGATAGCATTCATGTCTATCCGCACAAATGTTCTCTTTCTGGTCTTTCTGGTTAGGCCTAACTATTTTGCTTTTATATTTCAGTACGGTATCATCAAGCATTAATGCACTAGTGGCTGTCACAGTGGAAGACTTTGTGAAACCTATTTGGCCCACTCTGAGTGAAAAGCAGTTGTCATGGATTAACATGAGCATGAGTAAGTTTTAATAGAATTTTTAATGGGCAGTTGTTCTCGTGAGGTGGAGAAAACTTTTGTTATTAAGTGGAAGGAAGGATGGAAAAGCAGCCTTAATGTACAGTCGTGGCCAAAAGTTTTGAGAATTACATAAATATTGAAAATTGGACAAGTTGCTGCTTAAGTTTTTATAATAGCAAATTGCATATACTCCAGAATGTTATGAAGAGTGATCCGATGAATTGCATAGTCCTTCTTCACCATAAAAATTAACTTAATCCTGAAAAAAAAAAAACTTTCCACTGCATTTCATTGCTGTCATGAAAGGACCTGCTGAGATCATTTCAGTAATCGTCTTGTTTAACTCAGGTGAGAATGTTGACGAGCACAAGGCTGGTGATCATTATGTCAGGCTGATTGGGTTAGAATGTCAGACTTGACATGTTAAAAGGAGGATGATGCTTGAAATCATTGTTCTTTCATTGTTAACCATGGTGACCTGCGAAGAAATGCGTGCAGCCATCATTGCTTTGCATAAAAATGGCT
>QNUK01000933.1:168576-173904 GCA_013621035.1 Clarias magur | reverse complement strand
AGGTCATGGGTCTGGCAACAGGACAATGACCCAAAACACACAGCTAAAAACACCCAAGAATGGCTAAGAGGAAAACATTGGACTATTCTAAAGTGGCCTTCTCTGAGCCCTGACCTCAATCCTATTGAGCATCTTTGGAAGGAGCTGAAACATGCTGTCTGGAAAAGGCACCCTTCAAACCGGAAACAACTGGAGCAGCTTGCTCATGAGGAGTGGGCCAAAATACCTGCAGAGAGGCGCAGAAGTCTCATTGACAGTTACAGGAATCGTTTGATTGCAGTGATTGCCTCAAAAGGTTGTGCAACAAACTATTAAGTTAGGGGTACCATCATTTTTGTCCAGGCCTGTTCCATGAGTTATTTTTTTTATAATTCCGTTGAAGCATGGTTGAAAAGCAATGTCTGACTTTCATTGGTTAACATTCATAGAATTCTTATTTATTATTACTTTTGTCAGATTAAAGTTATTTCTGTGACCGTTGTGAGTTTTTCTTTCATTGACCGAAGGGTACCAACAATTTTGTCCACGCATGTAAAACGCACAATAATCTCCTCTGAACAGTTGATATTGAGATGTTTCTGCTACTTCTGCTCTCTAAAGCTTCATAACAGCTCTAATCTTTTAAAATCTTCTTTTAATTGTTTAAAAGTCAGCAGTTTCCCAACACGAGGAAACTAAATTCAAATAACGTGTCTTACTTACGGAGGTGCACGGTGAGTCATCTTAATCTTTTCAATTCAATTCAAGTCAATTTTATTTATATAGCGCTTTTAACAATTGACATTGTCGCAAAGCAGCTTTACACAATAAAAAGAAGTAAGTTTGTATGCAATGTGTATGAATCAAAATGATCAGATGGTCCCTGATGAGCAAGCCGAGGGCGACGGTGGCAAGGAAAAACTCCCTGAGATGGTAATAGGAAGAAACCTTGAGAGGAACCAGACTCACCAGGGAACCCATCCTCATCTGGGTGATAACGGAGAGCAGAGAATGATCAGCATAATAATGTGTACTGGAAGTTCAGTGTAACAGGAGATGTGTTAAAATTTAAATTAAAAAGAGTCCAGTTTGTTCCCGGAGGCTCAGGTAGACTGTAGGAGATTCCAGTCCTGAGCTATCGAACAACTGAAGTCACAGGTCCCCAGAGCATCAATCGATGATAGGACAGTCTTAATGGAAACCATCCCCAGCCACCAAGCGCATCCAGGCAGACCACACGGGGCATCCATGCGACGAGATCTCCAACCAGAAGCAGGACTCCAGGACGGGTTAGACGGCTTCAGAGGGCAGAGGGGTCTGGATCACTGGCAACTCAGGAGCGAACATGTATAGCTCGACAGAGAGACAGAGAGAGGGAAAGGAGAGAGGGAGAGAGAGCAGAAAAGGAGAGAACAGAAAATAAGGAGAGATGGCAGTTAGGTCTGGTCACAGTCAACATGTATAAGGTGAATGTATATTAGTGCAAAGTGCAAGCAGGGACTCCGGCAGGACTAACTATAACAGCATAACTAAAAGGGAGAGCCAGAAGGAAACACAAACATGAGGGAGAACTGAGATGTAAAGCAACCAATCACCTCACCGTCAACAAACCTGAGTGAACAATGAGAGTGGGGAGGACAGCATCTAAACATAGCAGTTCACCAGAATACTCTACGTCCATGAGTCCCCCAGATCTGCTCCTTTACCTAAGGTTAATCTATTTACAAACATGCTGCGCTATAAATAGGTTTTTAGCCGAGACTTAAACACTGAGACTGTGTCTGAGTCCCGAACATTAACAGGAAGACTATTCCATAACTTTGGGGCTTTGTAAGAAAAAGCTCCGCCCCCTGCTGTAGTTTTAATAATACGTGGTACTGACAGGCAGCCTGCATCCTTTGATGGAAGTAGGCGTGGCGGATCGTAAGACACTAACAGTTCACTCAGATACTGTGGCGCGAGACCATTTAGTGCTTTAAATGTCAAAAGTAGTATCTTAAAATGGATGTGAAATTTGACAGGGAGCCAATGCAGTGTAGATAAGATAGGGGTGATGTGCTCGTATCTTCTGGTTCTAGTGAGGACTCTCGCTGCTGCATTCTGTACTAACTGAAGCTTGTTTATACACCTAGTTGAACAACCAGACAGTAAGGCGTTACAATAGTCCAACCCAGAGGTGATAAAAGCATGAACTAGTTTTTCTGCATCATTTAGTGACAATATGTTTCTTATCTTGGCAATATTTCTAAGGTGAAAGATTATCTACATGAGCTTCAAACGAAAGGCTGGAATCTATATCCCCATATAATCTTTCTGTCTAGCTCTAATAAGCGTAGTGTGTGTTTGACATTAGATTGTGATCTTTTACTTTGTTCGTCATAAAATTGAAAGTATGTCTAAGGCTGCTCTTCAAAAATGAGTCTAAAGAAGCTAAATAAAGAAAAACAGGTGTGTGAGTTTGGCACCAGACACCAGGGTTACAGTATTACCATCTCTTTAATTCTTTGCCAACTCAAATTGCCAACAAATCTGTTCATAACAAATGTATCTTTAATAATAATAATAATAATAATAACAACAATAATAACAACAATAATAATAACAATAATAATAACAATAATAATAATAATAATTACAACAACAATAATTATCATAATAACAATAGTAACAATAACAACAATAATTATAATAATAACAATAACAATAATAACAATAATAATAATAATTACAACAACAACAATAATTATAATAATAACAATAATAACAACAACAACAACAATAATAATAATAACAATAATAATAATAATAATAATAACAACAACAACAACAACAACAACAACAGGGCCCTTCACGTACAATGACGACATAGGGCTGATGTCATAGTGCTTGAAACCTAAAAACAAAAAGTCTGAATTTTTCATTTGGAATTTTTTGGACCCAATTTTGGTCACCTGCTACAGTAACCTACAGTAAGCCCCGCCCACCAGCCAGCTCTCACTACCGAATGCGTGCACACACATGTAGAGACAAACACTCGGACAGTCAGACAGCACAGTCACATTTGCTCGTTATCCAGCTACAAATGAGATTTGATCATTTTACCGCTTTAAACATTACACAGTCGAACCCAATAACCACCTGGTCAACAGCAAGCACCTGTCAGTCACGTTGCTCCGCCTACAAATCTGGTGGTCTGCCTCCACGATCAAAATTGTTTAACAGAAAATCAAAGCTGACATTCGGTCTTGTATTCATCTTTGATTTCGGCCTTTTCTTTAAAGTATTATTATTACTCAATACTATCTGTACGTTACTTCAGGTGAATTTCACTCTTCTGAGTTCAGAGGAAAGCTGGCCGGGACAAGAGAAAACAGTTTTGCCTTTTTTTAGGGAGAACCTTTAATTATTTTTTTAATCAGCACATTACACTGTTTTTTGGACGTCATTGAACATTCCTTTAGAGTTAGAGCAAATCTAATGACGTGACACGTCTCACACAGCTCCACGTACACCACACGCCGTACACTCCGCGGTTATTATTCATCTTCTCCCCCTTTTTGCTGCTTGATAAATGTACACTCCTGCAATACAGTCTGTACATGTGCAATGCTTCATAAAGTGTTTGTTTATGATTTCACTGTAGGCGCTTGTTATCGACGCTGTTTTCTTCCTCTCATGAGTCATCATTAATCAACACTGCCATGTATGTCTTTGTTTTTACAGCGGGAGCTGAGAGTCGAACCCAAGCAGCACACGTGAGGGTGAGACGTGACGGAGCTAAGCACTAAGCCAACATGTCACATGGTGCTAGCGCTTTCAATCCAGACTGAACATGTGCTTGACTGAGGTTTTATTAGACCCTCGTTTAGATAAAACTCTGTGGAATTGAGGCTGATAAATTTATAGAACTTTATTGTTATTTAACTTCACAATCTTAAAAGATTTTTTTTACACTTATACAGAAGTTTTTTTATTTTTATTTTATTATTCTTTAAAATCCGTACAGCAGGCTTCAGTAGTTCTACAGTAAGTTTGTGCTCCCCAGGAAAAGTGAGTCATGGTTTTGGCTATGCTTAATCTTGACTTTCATTGTGCTGTTGGAAAAGAGGCGGCGACTGTCTTCAGGTGAAATTCCCTCGTCTGAGTTCAGAGGAAAGCTGGCAGGGACGAGAGAATTCAGTTTTGTCTATTTTTTTTTTTTATGAGAATATGGTTTTTTTAATCAGTCAGATGTTTCCACACTCTTTTTGTGGACGTCACTGGACTTTCCTAAAGTAAATCTAATAACGTCACACGTCTCACCTGCCTCGATACCCTTTGGATCTTTAACCAGCTCCACTTGCAGCACACACCTTAACACGCCAGCAAGTTGTCTTAACCCTTTTTACTGGCTAATAAATGTATAAATAACGTATTTTTTCATATCACACTTGTTTATGAGATCACTGTCGGCGCTTCTGACTGACGTTGTTTACCTTCTCTCATGAGTAATCGTTAATGATACTTCAGGGTTACCTTTGTTCTTACACTTAATCAGTAGGCTGAATTTATTAATGGATTACTGTTTATCACAGTCTTAAGACTCAGATAAGATTTACTGAGTCAGGAGCGAATCCACGGAAGAGTCTCTTGGTTTCTGATGAAAAGTTCCCACTGGTGTGCTCTTGAGCAAGGCCCTTAGCCCTCTAGGGGGCGCTGCATCATCTGACCACTGTAGGAAGGACATTTAGCGATAATAAGGACAATAATGAGACAATGATCTTGTTGTAAAGTGACCTGTGTATTAAACACTCGTGTGCAGCGTAACCTGTTGATTCAGTTATTCTGGTCCAGGATTATAACAACATATTCCACCTGCAGCGTCGTGAGAGACACATTTCTTTAGTTTAATCCTCCAAAAATATAAACAACATATGAAATATGTTAGTATAAAGTATTTTCACAAAAAGGTCTAGGATTTCATCACATGTGCGATAGCATAATATCGGCACCAATAAATCAGAGATTAAAGAAGATTTTATGGAAATTTTCTTCCATTCCACAGAACTGATGATGCGGTTTGAACATCTGCATGACGGAAACATCAGTTCAGGGACCAGGTGGCTTATTTATACAACACGGTGTGTGTGTGTGTGTGTGTGTGTGTGTGTGTGTGTGTGTGTGTGTGTGTGTGTCAAGAAGACAAACAGAACCGGTCTCTCACCTGAAGTCCTACAGAGACGTCCGTCCTGATGCTCAGTAAAGACAGAACTGTAATAAACGTTTAGGTGCCCTGTGTTCATGTGTGTGTGTGTGTGTGTGTGTGTGTGTGTGTGTGTGTGTGTGTGTGTGTGTGTGTGTGTGTGTTTT
>QNUK01000933.1:158576-163576 GCA_013621035.1 Clarias magur | reverse complement strand
TAGTAGTAGTAGTATAATAATAATAGTAATAATAATATAATAGTAAAAATAGTAATAATAATAATAGTAGTAGTAATAATAATAATAATAATAATAATAGTAGTAATAATAATAATAATATAATAGTAATAATAATAATAATAATAATAATAATAATAATAATAATATGCTAATTTTGTGAGTTCTACATGTTTGAGAAATAATTTCTATATTCCTCTAGTAAAATTTACACGTTATAAACATAACTTTTTTTTTCTTCTATAACTTTTGTTGACTCTGACAAATCCAAAAACCTAAATACTCAAACTGACGTCTGAAGCCTCCACGTTAACACACACCAGCAAGGCCGGAGTCGTCGTCATTGATCTGTGTTGCCGTTTGAGTTTTATGTGATAATCAGAGAAAGTTCACAGTTCACTTGACAGTTAAGTAGTTGAGACATTTCTGTGCAGAGGTGAACGCCCCAACTGCCACATATATTTATTATATTCATTAATTAAACCAGCTGATTCTAATTAGCACAACATCCAGGCACGAGAGAACTAATGAATGACCTCATCTGTTCTGTGCACATGGTCTATTCTGTCTGAATAACTTTGGCCACCACTGTCTTCTCTCTCTCTCTCGATTTCTTTTTTATCTCTTTATTGTTAAAAATACTGTTACAGCTGTTTCGTTCCTTTACTGTCAAAATTTCTGATTCTGATTCTGGTCATGCCCGTAAAATCTATTTAAACTGAAGTGAACCAAGGGAACGCCAGAACCATCACCTGACTAACCAGTCACTTCACCCTGATTTTTCATCTTGAAATAACCCAGAAGGACAGACCGGTTTGTATAATTGTAGCTGTTCTTCATGTCTGTCCGCACGTGTCTTCCAGCTTGGCGTGCGGCGCTGATTCCTTCCCTCCCCTTCCCCGGACACTAAGTGCAAATAAAATATCGCTCTATAATTCTACTCTCTACAAACCGTCTGATCCTTTCTTATTAGAGAATAACACTGGTAGCTCACTGGGTAAGGTACTGGACGAAGGGAACCCCTCCAGCACTACCAGTCCACCACAGTTGACTCATAGTAGCTCCAAATCCTCAGCTATTCAGATGAATAATGAAATAAATGTAAGTCGCTCTGGATCAGGGCGTCGGCCAAATGCCATATTTGATTTTTTGTTTTAAAATAACTCTGGCCCAAGACAAAAATGTTGACGGCTTAAACTATTCATGGGCCAAATTCCTGAACGCTTGTCCGTAACGAGACCATTAGAGACAAGGTCAGAATGAGCTCTAAATTTACACTCACTGCTTTGGAGAAGACTAACAAAAAGAAAATGATTGAATTACTCTGAGCTGTTTGGATTTCAGGATCATATCAATCTTGTGATCTTGTGTTTGGAAATAGAATAATTATTGAAATAATGTTTTTCACAAGCACACTGCAGCTGTCCTGCTGGATGTAAAAGCATTTAGTACATGTAGTGCAGCATATTACATACAGCATTTTACCAAATATGTTCTGAATAAATAAAACATGTAAATATAATTGTTCTTGTTATATAAAATGAACACGAGTATTTTATGTAAGGATGTTCACAAATCCATGTGGTCAAAATACATTCCACCATTTTATAACAAAAGAAAAACTGTCAATGTAAATTAGGTTATTAGTGGTGCTTGCGAAGCGAAGCACTACTATTATTTTTAATTAGCATCTTTTTTTTCTAAAATAAAACTTAACAAATATGAAATACAAACAGGAATTATTAAGAATAAAACTTTTCATTACACTACTAACTGTTTCTGTGGTAGTCCTGTTATTATTAGATAGATAGATAGATAGATAAGTTTATTAATATCAAAAGAAAACTGTAATGTTACAGCAGACAATTCACAGATGCAACTGTATGCCAGCAATGAGATGCAGAAACATATTAACTCTGGGTAAAAGTTTAAATTAATTTAAATAAATAAATGAATAATACAAAAAAAAAAAAACTCACTGTTTACAATAGTTCAGTCAGGAGGGAATCTGAAAACCGCTCATTATGGTGCATTGGTAAAATAATAATAATAATAATAATAATAATAATAATAATAATAATAATAATAATATATATATTGTGGTGACATTCATTCCATGTTTTTTTTAATTAGTGAGATTTTTTAATCTTTTACACTTTTTAGTTTTACACTTTTTAAAATTTTATTATATTATAATTTTCGTGATGTGATTGGACACCTGATGAAGACGTTTGAGAAGCTGGTGCTTATACTCATCTCGACCTCTGGTCAGCCCATCAATGGGTCCACTTCAGTTTTCCTATCAGCCTGGCATTGAATTGGAAGACGCTGTCATCTTCCTCTTTAAAAAGGCTAGGAGCACTGTGAGAGTCACGTTTTTTGTTTTATAACACCACATCCACCCTGCGCTTCTAAAGGGATACGCTGGAGTACATGGAAGTGGACCATCGTCTGTCTACCTGGATTCTGGATTACCTCACAAACCGACCTCAGTATGTGAGGACTTGAGACTGTGAGTCTGACATGATTGCCTGCAACACTGGAGCCCCACAGGGAACGGTCCTGGGTCCATTCCACTTCACCATCTACACTGCGGACCTCATGTTCAGCTCAGCAACCTTTCACCTGCAGAAGTTCTCTAACGACTCTGACATCGTCGGCCTGATCACGGACGATGACGACAGGAAGTACAGAGGACTGATCCAGAACTTTGTGGACTGTCCCGGTGCCAACGGAACTGCCTCCAGATAAATGCAGAGAGGACCAAACAACTGGTGTTGGACTTCTGCAGGTGTAAACACTTCTATATCACCAGTGAACATTCAGGGAAAAGACATTAAGAGAGTGGACTCTTATATGTGAAATGTATAGGAAAGTACAGAGCAGAATCGTTCTGCTGAGGAGACTAAGGCAGGGAGCTCTACTGGAGACCTTTTTTAGTGGTGGCCTCAGCCATCTTCTATAGAGTGGGTTGTTGGTGCAGCAGCGTCTCTACTGTTGTCGCTGATAAAGAAGATCAGCTCAGTTCTGTGGATTCCCCTGGACACTGTACAGAAGGGCGGAGACAGGAGGAGGGGAACTAAGCTGAGCTCATTACTGGAGAACCACTCTCACCCCTGTATGAAGGTGTCTGAGTGTCTGAAGGAGCGCTATCCAAGGTCTTTTCTCCTGCTGCTATTAGACTGGACAGTCAGAGCTGCTCCCAGTGAACCAGTCACCGTAACATGCACGCTGTCCTTACTGTTATATACTGTTAATAAATACGAAAATTACAAGTGACATTATCTTAAATATAGTAAAACTATCTCACAGGTACAATATCGTACATTTATGTGCAACAGCAACTGTGCAATAACATCACATTAGACTGCGCAACATTACCCTTGTGCCATTAGTTTGAAAGTGTATGGTCATATCTGACAATCATAACTTTGTGTATATATACTGTGTGTGTGTGTGTGTGTGTGTGTGTGTGTGTGTGTGAATATGATTGTCAAATATGATCACATCTGACTGTGTATTCATGAAAATAAATTAGTGCACAAAGCGAGGTCCATTAAGACATACATGAGCGAGTTTGGTGTGGAAGAGTCCTGACCTCAACCCCATAGAACACCTTTGGGATGAATTAGGGGCGGAGACTGTGAGACAAGCCTTCTCGTCCAACATCAGTGTCTGACCTCACAGACGTGCTTCTGGAAGAACGGTCAAAACATCCCATGAACACACTCCTAAACCTTGTGGAAAGCCTTCACAGACGAGTTGGAGCTGTTAGAGCTGCAAAGGGGGCGTGGCCAACATCATGTTAAACCCTATGGATTAAGAATCGGATTTTACTCAAGTTCATATGCATGTGAAGGCAAATATGATCAGACTGTGGTCCGTCTTAACGCCTCTTCACCTGCACGTTCTTGACACATCTTCACACCAAACTGAGTACAAACTCTGATCTCTGTGGCTCCGTGGGATGGATCTCAGTGCCATATAGACTGGTTTGAGTTTCCCGGGATTTTCACACACAAACGTCTCTGGGGTTTACTCAGAAAAGCTCACGACAGTTCTGGAGGGAAATAAATAATGAAATAAGTAAAAGGTCTTCACCTGTCTGACTGGGTGATTCTGTGTCCACGATGGCTTCAGATTCGGTTCCCTTTTTGCCAGAAGAGGAACCTGATGTGGTCTTCTGATGTTGTAGCTCATCCACCTCAAGCCTTGATGTGTTATCATCTTGGAGGTTTCATCACTTGGTTCATTCTCTTGATCTTTTCTCATCACTGACTCTGTCAATGTCTGAATAACTGAATTCCAATGTTCTCAAACTGTCAGTATGTGAATCACGAATCTTGACATGAAAAGATTTTACCTATTAAAAGGCTAACTTTAATAAATAAATGAATATAAATACATTTATGAATATAAGCCCTAGTATTATATAGTATTGTGGCAGCTCAAAGCCATTTGTTGGTATTCGTCTGAGAAAAAGAGCCTCATGTGAAAATCCCTGCAGCAGATCAACAGTTTCTGAAATCCTCAAACGCTCATCTGGTAGTGACATCCAGGCCGTGGGTAAAGTCAGAAAGATCACAGTTTATCTTCCTATCAGCAAAACGTAATGCATCGGCCATGTGATTGGCTGATTAGAAACCTGAGCACGTCTTCTAATGAAGTGGATGGTGAGGGTACAGATAACGAGAGCGTGTGTTCTTCAACACATTTATAGCTGTCTGGAGTGCCATCTAGAGGAGGTCACAGAGTTTATTCCTTAACTGTCAAATCTACACACACATGGTGATTTTTACCTTGTTAGCTTGTTAAAACTGTGACTCATCATAGAGTTACGGAAATTACACGTCATAACTGAGCACATATGCCTGGTTTCCTTTTTTTTTTCTAAAGTAGAGGAAACATAATTCATTTGAATATCATGTGATGTTTCTGTAAAAAAAAAAAAGAAATTTCCTTATAATTTCCTGATAAACACG
>QNUK01000933.1:26076-153576 GCA_013621035.1 Clarias magur | reverse complement strand
CACCTACTCAGGATCAGACAAGGGGACAAGTGGGACACTGGCCACTACGAATACCTTGTGGTTCCTTCAGTCTAGCCAATGCCTGGCTGTCTTTCCGGGTCTCATTAATGATGTTTTGAGAGACTTCCTGAACATCCATGTACGTCAGGTTTTTACAAAGACTCATGGAGAATAAGCTCTATGTCAAGACTAAGAAAGGTGAATTCCACCATGACTCCACCTCCTTCCTTGGGTTTGTCATATCAAAATCAGGTATTCAGACAGACCCAGCTAAAGCAAAAGCAGTCACAGGTTGGCCGCTACCATCCTCGAGGCGGGAACTCCAATGCTCCTTGGGATTTGCTACATTTTATAGGTGCTTCATCTGGAACTATAATTCTATTGCAGCAGCCCTCAGCACTCTTACAGAACCTCTATCTTCTGTTCAAACCTCACCACCATGGGCAAGAACAAAGAGCTGTTAAGGGGCTTCAGGGTCAAGATTGTAGACCTGCACAAAGCTGGAATGGGCTACAAGACCATCTGCAAAAAGCTTGGTGAGAAGGTGACAACTGTTAGAGCATTTATTCCCAAATGGAAGAAATACAAAATAACCAATCGCCCTCGGTCTGAAGCTCTATGTAATATTTCACCTCATGGGGTAGGGATAATTGGAAATGGATGAGAAAAGTGAGGATCAGCCAAGAACTCCTCATGAGCAAGCTGCTCCAGTTGTTTCCGGTTTGAAGGGTGCCTTTTCCAGACAGCATGTTTCAGCTCCTTCCAAAGATGCTCAATAGGATTGAGGTCAGGGCTCATAGAAGGCCACTTTAGAATAGTCCAATGTTTTCCTCTTAGCCATTCTTGGGTGTTTTTAGCTGTGTGTTTTGGGTCATTGTCCTGTTGCGAGACCCATGACCTGCGACTGAGACCCATCTTTCTGTCACTGGCCAGCACATTTCTCTCTAGAATCCCTTGATAGTCTTGATTTCATTGTACCTGCACAGATTCAAGACCCCCTGTGCCAGATGCAGCAAAGCAGCCCCAGAACATAACAGAGCCTCCTCCATGTTTCACAGTAGGGACAGTGTTCTTTTCTTCATATGCTTCATTTTTCCGTCTGTGAACATAGAGCTGATGTGCCTTAGCAAAAAGTTCCATTTTTGTCTCATCTCTCCATAGGACATTCTCCCAGAAGCTTTGTGGCTTGTCAACATGTAGTTTGTCATATTCCAGTCTGGCTTTTTTCTGATTTGTTTTCAACAATGGTGTCCTCCTTGGTCGTCTCCCATGTAGTCCACTTTGGCTGAAACAACGACGGATGGTGCGATCTGACACTGATGTTCCTTGAGCATGAAGTTCACCTTGGATCTCTTTCGAAGTCTTTCTGGGCTCTTTTGTTACCATTCGGATTATCCGTCTCTTTGATTTGTCATGAATTTTCCTCGTGCGTCCACGTCCAGGGAGGTTGGCTACAGTCCCATGGATCTTAAATTTCTGAATAATATGTGCAACTGTAGTCACAGGAACATCTAGCTGCTTGAAAATGGTCTTATAGCCTTTACCTTTAACATGCTTGTCTATAATTGTCTTTCGAATCTCCTGAGACAACTCTTTCCTTCGCTTCCTCTGGTCCATGTTGAGTGTGGTACATACCATGTCACCAAACAACACAGTGACGACCTGGAGCCCTATATATAGGCCCACTGACTGATTACAAGATTGTAGACACCTGTGATGCTAATTAGTGGACACACCTTGAATTAACATGTCCCTTTGGTCACATTATTTCCAGTATTTTCTAGGGGTGCCATCATTTTTGTCCAGGCCTGTTTCATGAGTTTATTTCTTTTTTATAATTCTTTTGAAGCATGGTTGAAAAGCAATATCTGACTTTCATTGGTTAACATTCATAGAATTTTTATTTATTATTACTTTTGTCAGATTAAAGTTATTTATGTGACCATTGTGAGTTTTTCTTTCATTGACAGAAGGGTACCAACAATTTTGTCCGCTTGTGTATGCCTTGTTGTATTCTGGGGCAGACCAAAATTTAATCTGCTCATCGCTGGCGACTCCCCTTGATATTCCCTCAATGCCTCTGAGTCACCTGCTCACTGTCCAGGCTGTTACCTCACTCCCATCACCCACTGCACACTCCCAGTCACACTGCATTTCTCTTCAAACCACTCAGAAATGATCTTCATCGTTAAGAGCTCTCACGCCGATTGTAGGGGGGCTAAATGAGCTCACCATCAAGAACCGCTACTCACTCCCCCTCATGTCTTCGACCTTTGAGTTGCTTCAGGATGCACGGGTTTTAACCAAGCTAGATACGCCTACCACCTACTCAGGATCAGACAAGGGGACAAGTGGGACACTGGCCACTACGAATACCTTGTGGTTCCTTCAGTCTAGCCAATGCCTGGCTGTCTTTCCGGGTCTCATTAATGATGTTTTGAGAGACTTCCTGAACATCCATGTACGTCAGGTTTTTACAAAGACTCATGGAGAATAAGCTCTATGTCAAGACTAAGAAAGGTGAATTCCACCATGACTCCACCTCCTTCCTTGGGTTTGTCATATCAAAATCAGGTATTCAGACAGACCCAGCTAAAGCAAAAGCAGTCACAGGTTGGCCGCTACCATCCTCGAGGCGGGAACTCCAATGCTCCTTGGGATTTGCTACATTTTATAGGTGCTTCATCTGGAACTATAATTCTATTGCAGCAGCCCTCAGCACTCTTACAGAACCTCTATCTTCTGTTCAAACCTCACCACCATGGGCAAGAACAAAGAGCTGTTAAGGGGCTTCAGGGTCAAGATTGTAGACCTGCACAAAGCTGGAATGGGCTACAAGACCATCTGCAAAAAGCTTGGTGAGAAGGTGACAACTGTTAGAGCATTTATTCCCAAATGGAAGAAATACAAAATAACCAATCGCCCTCGGTCTGAAGCTCTATGTAATATTTCACCTCATGGGGTAGGGATAATTGGAAATGGATGAGAAAAGTGAGGATCAGCCAAGAACTCCTCATGAGCAAGCTGCTCCAGTTGTTTCCGGTTTGAAGGGTGCCTTTTCCAGACAGCATGTTTCAGCTCCTTCCAAAGATGCTCAATAGGATTGAGGTCAGGGCTCATAGAAGGCCACTTTAGAATAGTCCAATGTTTTCTCTTAGCCATTGGGTGTTTTTAGCTGTGTGTTTTGGGTCATTGTCCTGTTGCGAGACCCATGACCTGCGACTGAGACCCATCTTTCTGTCACTGGCCAGCACATTTCTCTCTAGAATCCCTTGATAGTCTTGAGATTTCATTGTACCCTGCACAGATTCAAGACACCCTGTGCCAGATGCAGCAAAGCAGCCCCAGAACATAACAGAGCCTCCTGCATGTTTCACAGTAGGGACAGTGTTCTTTTCTTCATATGCTTCATTTTTCCGTCTGTGAACATAGAGCTGATGTGCCTTGGCAAAAAGTTCCATTTTTGTCTCATCTGTCCATAGGACATTCTCCCAGAAGCTTTGTAGCTTGTCAACATGTAGTTTGGCATATTCCAGTCTGGCTTTTTTATGATTTGTTTTCAACAATGGTGTCCTCCTTGGTCGTCTCCCATGTAGTCCACTTTGGCTGAAACAACGATGGATGGTGCGATCTGACAATGATGTTCCTTGAGCATGAAGTTCACCTTGGATCTATTTAGAAGTCTTTCTGGGCTCTCCATTTTGAGTTTTTCTTTCATTGACCGAAGGGTACCAACAATTTTGTCCACGTGTGTGTATAAACGCCTTCAGTGTTGTTTTACAGTGTAAAGGGAAGTAAACATCACGAATGACTGTGGAGTTAGAAGGGGTGTACAAACTTTTGACTGGTAGCGAATATTATATGATTCATTTCCTGCTGTGTATAATCAATGTATGTCATAAGATTCACACTCATGCAAATAACCAACAAAAACATGACTAATTGTACAACTCCTTAAGGAAGGCATGTTATTTTAGTTTCATTTTCTCGTGTTGGGAAACTGATGAGTTTTTAACAATTAACGAGTTTTTGTGTGTCATCGTCATAATCAGCAGCAAATGAAGTCATCCAGTAAAATGAAACAAAAAAGATTTATTTGAATACACACCGCCACAGACTGATGTTCAGTTTATAAGTATTCTCTAGAGGGTTTACACATCTATTGGCCCAGTTTAATTCACAGAAGTTTTCTGGAATGAAATAAATACATTTTCTTTGGCTCACAGCAGAGCTGGGCCGTATGTCCTATAAACGGAATCAAGAATTTGACTTTTGATTTTAAAACAATATTTTTTCTTTTTAAAAATTTCATAAAACACCAGAGGCTAAAGGATTATATATATTTATTTTACAACAGTAAAAAATGAAAATAAAACAATATAAAAACAATATAACTAAACATGGGGAAAAAACAACAACCAAATTCTGTGTTTAACACCATTATTCCTCACACACTAGTCAACAAACTGCTGTTGCTGGTGTTGGAGCCGTCGCTCTGTGACTGAGTATTGACCTTCTTGACCAATAGGCCACAGTCTGTTAAGATCCGTTGTGTTTCCTCCTCCACCATCATACTCAACATTTAAACTTGAAAAGTCCTGAGCCTGCTCCTGTACACGATGCTCACATATGATTGCTCTACAAGTACCCGGCAGTTCATTTATAAAGTTTTGTAAAATGATAAATATTTGTCACCGTCTATAAGGTTCAGTGCCATTTGTCTGGGTGGCCGTTTCGTCTGTGGTTTTCATTAGTCGGAATTAATATAGATATAATTCTTTCTTTTGCACGGTGAATGTTGAGTGTTTCTTCTGGTCTTTGTTCTCGTAGTTATTTTTATTCTCACCAGACTGAGCCAGAACACAGTAATGAATTATTTGATTATTTCTTCACTAGGGGTGCCGTGTAGGCAGTTTAAGGAAACATTTTCAACATTTAAAATCATGTTGTACTCAAATGTGGGCAGCCACTGGACCCGGGTCACAAGCTCGGATAACGACGGTCGTATCAGATAAGGAATCCGGCATAAAACCTATGCGAAGTTGTGTGCGGATCAGATGGTCTGGTCTGGTGACAACCAGCAACAACCTAAATAGTTACTCTAGAAGTCCACAGTAAATGAATGTAGAACATTAATAGTAAAGAAATGTCAGCACTTCTGCAGAAACTGACTGGATTTACAACGCTGACCGGTCCAGTCCAGTCCATGTTCACATTATATAACAACAACAACAACAATAATAATAATAATAATAATAATAAGTCATTATTTAAGCAGTGCTACTACTATTTTTTTTCTTTTTTCATTGTAAAAGAATTTACAAAAATATCCTAGTCAAATCAGACATGAAATAAATGTGCAGATAATGCTGCCACCTACTGGAGAAAAATATAAACATATATGTGAAATTATAAATAGAATTCATATGAATATTTATTAGAACTATTTTGAAACAAATGCTCCCAGCTGTCTAGCAATTCCCTAATATTTTAAATATAATATATCATCATTCTTTTTTACAGTGAAATATATTTTAATAGTGGACGTAAAGAGAATCACTGACATTCCTCAGCTCTGAGGATGAATATGTAAACTCAACTATAAACTCTTGTTCTTGTTTGTGTTAGAAACTGGTCTACACTGGACTCCAGTTCCGGATGCATCAACATTTAGATCCGATTTACCAGTTTATCTGAATGTGTCATTTGTAATGCAAACCAACTGAACCAAAATCTCCTGTTCAATTCAATTATAAAATTCCTGGATAATAGAATTTGATTTGATGATTTTTTAAAGAGTATTTAAAGTTATTAACTTCAGTCTATTTGTTAAATTAGTGTACAAATATATTCCTATGCATTAGTTTGTGGTGTATACCCGTCCCAGCCAGTAGGGGGCACTCACACAACAATAATAATGTGTATCCACGCGCTCCATCAGACTCGCTCTCTGATTGGCTGAGAGTAGTGTACGGCTGTTAACTATATAAATCAGACTCTGAAGTATTTTCCCTCCTTCGACCCTGCAGCACAGAGGGAAGCTCACACACACACACACACACACACACACGCGCGCGCAGGACAGACTCTCTACAGCTCAACCAGTCTGCTCTTCAAAATACAAGATTAGTTTATTATGATCATTCATGCTGCCCTTTTTTCATTTCTTTCCATTTTTTAAACCACTTCTTTGTACAGAATGAAGTGTTTTTTTCTGTAGAACTTTTTTTCTTTGTAATTTTCTTGTTTGATTTTCAATTTCAATTTTTTTGGTTTAAATTACTTAGAAATAATTTTTATTATTGTTTAATTTTCTTTTCCTTTGACTTAAATATTCACTAACAGACAGGATTGTTTGATCTATTTGTTTATGTTACACTTTGTTGTTTGATTTGATTATTTTTTTAAAGTAGCAGTGAATCTTTTTTATATATATATATAATTGATGAAATTATAATCCGGCGTGATGGCGAGCGCCTGCCTCCAGCTGACCGGCTTTCTCCTGAGCTTTGTGGGGTGGATCTGCGTGATCATCGCCACCTCCACCAGTGACTGGGTGATCCGCTGTAAATACGGCATGAACACCTGCAGGAAGATGGACGAGCTCGAGACTAAAGGCCTGTGGGAGCAGTGTGTGATCTCCACCGCACTGTACCACTGTTACTCCCTCAACCAGATCCTCGAGCTGCCTGGTGAGTCTCGTTACTACACACACACACACACACACACACTCACACACACACGCCATAATCTTTAATGCCCAAATCTTATCATTTATTAACTAATTCATTAATTTATTTACTTACTTTTATTGTAAGTAATGTTATATGTTCAGCATGGAATATTTACATATTGTAATTAAACAATTACAATTTATTAAATATTAGAATATTTCTAAAATATTTTCATGAAAATGGATAGCAATAAGTAATAAAAATGTAAATATATACAGTGGAAGCTTAGTCTTCGAGTGTTTCGCAAGATGAGAAATGTTAATTAAATTTGAACTCTGAGCTCTTGAAATACGAGTAGGATTGTGGGTAATCGTCTCCCATGCTCGTCTCCCATGCTCAGGCTCAGAGAGTGTGTGTCACTCGTATAGTCCGGGCGCGCTGTTTACTAGACCATGTGTGTGTGTGCGTGTGTGACCACGTGTGTGCACATAAAGCATTTTTTGTGTTTGCATGTGTGTGTGTGCCCAGGGCATCATAGACACTAGAGCCCTGCCCCAGGGGTAAGACCAGGTGGCACAGCACCAGGGCAAAAATTACAGCATTTATATATTTATATTAGATTTATAGATTTTTATATATATATATGTGTGTGTGTGTGTGTGTGTGTGTGTGTGTGTGTGAAACTTGTCCTACCCAAATTGAATTTTTACTTTACAGCAGTGATTCCATAAGTATGCGAGGAGGAGGAATTTTACTGTGTAAGACGAGGCGAGGGAAGGGGCTAATTCCACAGACTCACACACACACACACACACACACACACACACACACACACACACACACACATACATACAACACCTGCGCACACAAACGGAAACACTTATCTGTCGGGATTTATTTTTACTTTTTTTAAAGGTAAAGTGCAGGTTAATTTGTTTTATTTTTACTTGATATTTTGTATTAATAATTTTCATGTATTATTTTTTTGGCTTGTGGAACGAAAACCTTAAGTTATCATTATTTCTTTTGGGAAAATTTGATTTGGTTTATGAGTGTTTTGGAATACGAGCCCACTTCCGGAACGAATTATGCTCGTAATCCAAGGTTCCACTGTATATTGTTTTTAATTTGCATTGTTTTATTGACTTTTTTTTAACTATACAGTCTATATGGTGTGTGTGTGTGTGTGTGTGTGTGTGTGTGTGTGTGTGTGTGTATAAATATACATTATATTTGTAACTGATAAGTTTTTGTGTGAAACGAAAACGTTTGTGGGCTTCTTTTTTGGACGGCAGCCTTTCAGTCTATGGTGATGTGAAACTATCTGGACTGGAGACAGACTCTGGTGTACTTTGCTGGTTAAGTATTGCATTGTTGCTGACCATCAGAACCAGTTTCCCCTCCGCTAAGAGAGACAGTTTGGGTCTTCTTCCAGACCTTCCAGTAACTTACAGTACACTGCGGACAGAAGTTTAAACTGATCTTGGAATCTGTAGTTGTTCAGAAATGGCAGACAGATCTTCCTGACTTCCTCTTTCTCGGATCTGCACTGAGCTCCTTGGATTTTTCCATCGTACTGTGTGTTGCTCGATCCAGTGAAAGCTGTCACACAAATGCTTTTTATGAGAGAAGTGGGCTCAGCCATTTAAAAGACATTTTGGGACTTTTAGCACTACTGAAAGAATAATCTAAATATGTGTATCATTTTGGCCCTGTGTTGATTGCAGAGATTGCTAAATAAATAAAAAAAATTGTCAGCTGTTCTGGATCGGTTTGCACAAGAACAGTATTGTGTGTCGAGTGTGTGTGTAAACCCCATCGAGCTCCATGATGAAACTGTCTCTCATGAAGACCTTCCCAGGAAAGCGAGACCAAAACTTACTGCTGCAGAGGAGACGTTCATTTAGAGACACCAGCCTCAGAAATCACCAATTAACCTCAAGCAGCACCTCAGATTAGAGCCGTTATGAAGCTTCACAGAGCAGAAGGAGCAGATAAACATCTCAATATCAGCTGTTCAGAGGAGATGATTGTGTGTTTTGGACACTTTACTGGCAACTTTAGCAAGCTAGCTAAGTTGGAAGTCTTGACTATGTATGTGTGTTGCAGTGTACATCCAGACATGTCGCGCACTGATGGTCTCAGCATCCATCCTCGGGTTACCCGCTGCGGCGCTCCTGCTCTCCGCCATGCCGTGCTTCCATCTTGGAGACGAATCAGTGAATGACAAGAACAAACGCTCAGCTGTTGGAGGAATCCTGGTGCTCATAGGGGGTATGCAAAACACACACACACACACACACACACACACACACAATTATTATGCTACATTTAAATGCAGTCAGGTTTATCATTAAGTCCCCCTGGCTCGGTGAAGTTCACCCCACGTTCTCACAGTTCAGGTCAGAAAACAGTGCTGCGTGATACTGTGTAGTGAAATTTGTCATTTGTCAAAATGGTGGCTTTAATGCTAGTCATCAACGCAGTCAGTGCTAATTATAATTACACTGCAATTTTAGTCAATCAAAGTAATTTTTGAGTATTTACCAGCACATCTGAGAGAAATCTGGATGTTCTGTCTCTTTCCTGTCACTCTGCCAATGCAAAAGGTTTCATTTCTACATGCACGCTGCCTAGACCACTAGCTAATTAGCAGAGGTGTACTTGAACATCCCATATCTGAGTATCTGAGATACTGTACATAACCTATTACTACAAAAGCCTCACCTTTACTGTACATTTCAACTTGAGCAAAAGTACAAAAGTAAACACCTTCAAGTTCACCTTAAAGTCTAATGCATAATAGTCAGCAGGTGGTGATATTACTACAGTGGAACTTTGGATTACGAAGGTATTTTCCCATAAAAAATAATGGAAACTCAAATGATTCGTTCCACAGCCCAAAAAAATAAATACATAAAAATAATTAATTTAAAATATAAAGTCAAAATAAAACAAATTAACCTGCACTTTACCTTAAAAAAATAAGTAAAAATAAATCCAGACAGTCTCTGTAATTACAAAATGACTGTCATTATAACCTAATCCGTTACATCACTGCGTGACTTTCTGATACAGTAACTAGTTCGAGTTCTTTTCCACTGCAGAAAATGAAAACTGCTTTGTGCTTCCTCATGCATGTTGTTTTAGTCGAGACCTTTATAATTATTCTACCGTCATCACTCAGTCAAGTTTGGCCCAGAATCTGTTCACTACGAACAGCAAGAATAACAGAGATGGGGCGGGTTATTGGGGGCGGGACATGTAGGACGACTTTCACACACACACACACGCACACATACACACACACACTAACGGAATCCCTGCTGTCTGGCTCACGGATTACATAAATTGTCTGAGTAACTGATTAAATATTTAAAAATCGAACTTAATGAGTACTTCAATGGCGAACGCGTTAGAACGCCTTTGATATTCTCTTAACACAATGTGTTCTGTTAACCATTTCAGTGTTCAGTACGCTGTTTCCACCAACACTGTTCAGCTTCCATTCACAGCACACATTTTTATTAACTCTTCAGTGTTTAATAATCACTCACTAGATCGTGTTCAGTCAGTGCTGTTGTGCTCTGTTATATCCTACAGTACTATATGAATACCTACAGTGTTGGCTACTTCACTTAACATGTTCTGTGTTTAATAAAGACCAACCGTATTCGATTAACACCTCCAGTGTTTATTCACCATCAGAGCATAAAATGAACTGAATTTTGCTGTGATGCTGGATGGTGTCGAGATTGATCAGTCATTACCAGTATTTGTTTACCGTGCGTGTGTGTTTGTGTGTTTGTTTGTGTGTGTGTGTTACCACAGCCATATTTGGTCTGGTGGCCACAGTCTGGTTCCCGGTTGGTGCTCATCAGGAGCTCGTGCTGATGTCGTTCGGGTTTTCTCTGTACTCCGGCTGGGTGGGCGTGGCTTTGTCTCTCCTGGGGGGCTGCATCCTCACCTGTTGTTCCATTGACTCCACCTCCTCGCACCACCAAAGTAACCGCTACTCCTACTACTCCAAACAAAGCCTGCCCAGCAACCAGAACACGCCCCCTGGCAACCACGCCAAGACTGCACATGTCTAATGTTTCTACAGTACTATTCTACTCTCTCTCTCTCTCTCTCTCTCTCTCTCTCTTTCTCTGTTTTTAAAGGAATATACATAATTGTAAATAGATTTTTATCATTGCATCATTGGGATTTTAAAAATGTTGGTCAGTTTTTGATGATTCAAGCTAAATAAACTCTCCAACATCCATTCACATCTATTTTTTTTCTAAACATAGAATAGGTATATTAAGGGGAGTTTTAAAAAAAAAAAGTTATTTATTTTTATTTTTATTATTTTGAAATGAAATACAGGATACGTTATTTACACTCTTTGCTTTGTCTGTGCAAATGTATGACAAGGGTTGCCAGATCTATGAATGAAACCCACCTCAAAAGCTATTTTAACTAAGTAACTAAGTGGTCTAGTTCCAGTTCAACAATGTGGAAGACTTAAACTGTTTATAAAATAAAATAAAATAAAATGTTTAAATGAATAACAACTTATGTCGAATTATTCTTGCAATATTTATAATTTAGTGACTCATTGTTTTTTTGAGTAAAAACACTCTATTCTGCTATTCCGTGATATTACCTAGTTATTTCAAATTATTCTATTATAATCTTTAAAGTCATGGAAATCTATAAACATATGGTATAATACCTCACTAAACCTCAGTGTGTTCAAATAAATCAATTAATAATCATTACACATATATTTGTTTTAAAAGATTTCCACTAAAGCAATTTGTGGCTTACTGTTTGGAATAAGGCTTACAAGCTAACAATCAATATAAGCTAATAGTTATTTTTCTATATTGATACATATTATAATTTAAAGAATGAGAATTTATGATGAATTGTAATGTTAAGTCAAAGTATGATAACTTAAAAAAATATGTTGGAAGTTGATAATTGGAAATTAATTAAAAGAAATTATTATTTAAAAAGGTATTCAATTTATTAAATAGTTTAATCTAAAATTTACACAGTGCCTTAAGTAAATTTAATTTATAGAAAAGTCCACCCACTAATCTATAAACTTCAAAAAATAATAATAATGATAATAAAAAAATAACCCTGAAACCCTGCTGTAGTTTTGCTTAAAATTGTAAATATGTATCTTTTTTTTATTATTGTTATTATTTGTTTTTTTTTTATATTTTATTCTACATTTCTTTTATATAAAACAAAATAACTGTAACTCAAATCAGCACCAGAACAGCCTCAGACTTGGTTATTTATTACAAAAAAAAGCTTGTATGTTCTTTTTTATTTGATGAATAAAATAAAAAGTGATTTGTTTTTTCAATATTTTCCAAACGAAAGTGTCTTTTCTGATGCTCAGGTCAGATGTAAACAACTGGTGCAGCCGTCGCTATGATGCGACGAGGTGATGGAGGGGCAGCGAAGCAGCGTCCTGTTGTTTTAACGTCTGCAGAAGTTATCATTTAGTCTGGAACCTGTCTAAAGTGGAAAACATTTCCTTTTCCATGGGAAATGACATGTTATTTTCCACATCTGGACTAAAATAAACAAAACAAAAAAATAAATCTCGCAGCAGGCTATAGCTTGACATAATCACGAATTAGCCTTGCATTAGCTGGTATGAAAAGAAAACATACTTTACATCATCTCTCCTCAAAAGAAACTCTAGAAATCTTCATCTTAAAATGTTTGTGTTACACAGTTGAGGTTAAAATATTAATACAACCACTAATTAATGTGCAGACTGAATATGCTAACTCTAAAACGCTAATGATCACTATGCTTGGGTCTGAATTTTGTTACTGTTGGTAATGCTAAACTTTTTAAGTTAAGGTTTATAAAGGATTTTAAACTCTAAAAAAGAAATAGTACATGCATTTAACAGCAACAACCTCTTCTTACTTTTATCATTAGCACCAGTAAGATTTTTAGTATTCCTTTAAAAGATTGCTTTAAAAAAATGGAAAAATTGCTAGCTTTAAAAAACTTGTTAGTAATGTTCAGATAAAATACTGTTACAAAAAAAAAAAAAAAAATCAACATTTGTCACTTGGGGGGAAGAAAGTGCTGCTCCCTCTGCATAAAGCTAATCTGATCCATTACTAATTGTACTGTATGTACTGTACAGTGGAACCTCAGCATATGAACTGAATTCGTGTTGGCGCCGGGTCCTTAAGGTAAAAATTCATATCGTGATAGAAATTTTCCCATAAGAAATAATGTAAATGCGGATCTTCCCTTCCAGACACCAAAAATATTACCAATATTAGAGAAAAAAATGCAAATAGTCATGAAGCTTTTGAGCGCATGCTGAACGTTGGTATTGTGGGTTGACTCTTTCAGCTTTTTTGCTGACTGAAAAAAATCATAAAATGTGTAACCTTGTCTTGGTGGATTTCCACTGACGCAAAGACGTTTTAAACTACTCCTGGATGTACTCACAACAAGTTGGCATTCGGGCCGATTGTTTGTATGCCAAAATTGCTTAGGATGCTGATGAAAATTTTGTGTAAAATGTAAATTCTTAAGGTTTAAATTCGTATGCCAAGGTTTCACTATACTATTATTAGGAGAACTGCAGGGATCAAAAAGAAAAGTCATAATGATTGATTATGTCTTGTTAATGAAACCCCTTTAATTTTAAAACTTATTAGATATGTATTATCTATTAGAAAAATATTTTTTTCAAAAAACCTTTGTAAAATGCTAACACGTGAAAGAGCAAATTAAATGCTGATAGATAGATAGATAGATAGATAGATAGATAGATAGATAGATAGATGCTAAGCATATAATGCTAAATGCAACAATAACTGCATAGTGATATGGTAACTGCATATTAATAATTGTGATGCTAACAATATGCTAAGCATATAATGCTAAATGCAACAATAACTGCATAGTGATATGGTAACTGCATATTAATAATTGTGATGCTAACAATATGCTAAGCATATAATGCTAAATGCAACAATAACTGCATAGTGATATGGTAACTGCATATTAATAATTGTGATGCTAACAATATAAAATGGTAATCGCAAGGATAACTGCATAGTGCTATTCATCTATTCATGATAGCTACATAATGCTATTTGTGATGCTAACTACAAAAAAGGCTATGCTCAGTGATAACTGCATAATGCTTAGCACAATGCTAACTGTACAATGTTAAATATAATAACTGCATAGTACCAATCATGGCTATTGTATAATCCTAATTGTAATGCTAACCACATAGTGCTAATCATGATAGCTATATATTTGCAACGCTAACCACATAAAATGCTAATCACAATGCTAACAGCATAGTGCTAATCTCCATGCTCACTGTATGAATAGCAGCAGTGAAGCGTTTTAGATATAACCATTCACAAGATAAATGATGTTGTGCAGGGTTTAATCTTGAGTTGAGCAGAATGCTCTCTCTGCTAAATCGGCTAAAAAAGACCTGTGGCAGCAGGAAATAAGATCAAATTAACATAAACAAAGCCTAACCAAAAGTAAATATTACATCTCTTTGACACTGCTTTATAAAAAGCTTTCACATATTACTCAGTTTATTTTTTTTTGTTTGTTTCTTGTGTGTTTCAGAAAAATATTCCTTTGTTGTTTGTTTATGCTAATGCTGTGTGATAATGCTAACATTTGTAGCATTGAGAAACAGCTGAAGATGAAAACTGGGGAATGGTGGGGGTGTCACCTTATGAAAGACTTATAAGCTGTAACACAGTTTTGTTGAAGAGTGTTTACACACACACACACACACACACACACACACACACACTCTTCCTGAGGCTCGGTGTGTGTCAATGTCATTACATACAGTTAGCAGGTGAAATGAAACTGTATGACTCGTTCACTTCAGCAGCATGAATTTAACAAATTCATACTTTGACATTGACCACCATTTTAGCAGTGATGATGAGACAAGTTTGTGTGTGTGTGTGTGTGTGTGTGTGTAAGCCAAAGTGCACTAAAATTAATTGGCTTTAATTAAATCAAGTGTTATTGTTCTTATCTTAACAATTTCACGTGCCTAATAATTAAGTTGTGCTTCTTTCTCTCCACTGTGACCTTCTTAAGGTTCTTATTAAAGCTAGTTTCCTGTAGTGCTGAATGCTAATGAACAATCTCAAAATAACTTTGGGTCAAATGTTTTAAATTCAGTAAGACAATCAGCTTGAAGTAGTTTTCATTTTTGTCCACTATATGACATCATAGCTAGTCATATCTGCTAGCTAGTTATGAGGTATTAGCTACATGTTGTAACACTTTATTGTATAAACAGATCTCATACACAAGTTTCTACTGTAGCTAACTGTAATGTTATCCAATGTTTGAGCTAGGTTTGGACTTTTGCCATTGTTTTGCTACAATTTACATTGCGATAAAGAAGAGTTTAATGTGTTCAGCTAACTAGTTCAACCTGACACAGTTTTCACAATAAGCATGAAACCTAGGTTTATTTTTTTAAATCACGCACTCCATCGTATCGTATCTCACTTTATTTAATGACTTAATTTCCCTCTTGGATTAATAAAGTTCTTTGAATCTTGAATCTGAGCTAGGAGATATTCCTAGCTCATTAGCTCGATGATGGAGCGTAAGAGGTCGCGTCAGTGCACTCAGGCTTTGGCTAATGTCAACACTTCAGTATGTTTGTGTTTCAGATCAGGACTGAACTCAGATCAGAGTTTATTTCAGCAAATGCAGGCAAATCAAGAGCGACGCTTCATCAGGTCTGCAATAAACAGCTTTCATTGTTGCCATGACAACATCATCACACAGTGTGACGTGGCAGCAGAACCACAAAAAAAAAAAAAAGAGAGATATTTATATATTTACAGGTATAGATTTTTTAAAATGTATATATTGTCTTTTTTCTTTTAAATCATTTAAAATCATACAACAACAACATCCAAAAAGCACAGAAAGAACAAGTTCACATTGGGAAGCCGATCTTACCTGAACAACACACACACACCGACACACATACACACTCTGCACACAAACACAACAGTGCACAGAGTGTACCATCAACTGGAAATAGATCAAATAAATGCTAGCCAGTCTTAGCGCTAACAGTGGCAAATCTTTTAAAATAGATCCGTATTAAAATATTCCATTACACATTTCCTGTTTTTGCTGTCTCAGGCCTTGAGTCTCCATCCAACAGCAGCGAAGAGTAAAACACAAACTTACTTTAAAAAATCTATTAAAAAATAGACGCCTTTATTTTCCTTTAACGTCCGAGTGCATGTCTAGAGCTTTTGTTTTAATCAGTCATCAAACAATATCAAACAATAATCTGACGCCGCCTTCATCCGTCACTGTTTATCCCGTCATGCTGTTTCTATAGCGACGATAGCTGGAGCTTTCACTAATTAATTAATTAAAGCCTGATATCATATTACACTCTGCATTGCGTTAGACTTTATAAAAAGTCTGCTTTCTGCTAGTATTGATATCAAGTCACTAGAAACACCGAAAAAGTTCTCAAACTGGCTTTATAAGGACACGGGTTTTCTCACCATCGTAATTCAAAATAACCGCTCTCAACCAATAAAAACACCCTGTACCGCTCTCAGCCAATCAGAACACACTGTACTGAGTAAATGACGCTGAATTTAGTTAGCGATTGGAAGCTGAAGATATAGAACCAGATGTTTGTGCACTTTTCTTTTGTCATGCAGACATGTCATTAAAATCCCTCTTCATGAAACAGCCCTAAAATAAATCCACTTCACGTCTCTCTTCTCTTCTCCCACCTTTTAGTTTTTCTCAGATTGTGAAGGAAAATGGCCGTCAGCAGACTTTGGCTTTGTAAACAGGAGGAAGTGCTGCATCACACACTCTGTGCCCTAAACTGCTTTTAGTGTGCCTAGTCCTCGCGCACTCCAGAGTGCGACCCATGTATGCCACAGGAGGGCGCACTTCCAGCAGGCTGTGCTCTTTGCTTGCTAACTCACTGCTAGCTCTCGAGCAGTAGATTGGTGTAGCTCTGTCATAAATACGTCTAACTATAAATTCATCGACTGTACGTCATTATATGTTTATAAAAAAACTGTACATAGCTAAGTAAAAAAAAAACTGTGGTGTGATTAAGCTAACTTAAGCTCCGCCTCTTTTTAAGCTCCGCCTCTTTTTAACTTAAGCTCCGCAAAAACAGGACCGGCAGCAACACGATCCGATCAGTTTCACACAAACGGTAAAGAACGTCAAACTCGATCGGTAAAGAACGGCCCTAAACCGATGAGACTTAGGACCAAGGGGAAGTCAGCAAGGGCGCATTCAGAACATATTTTAACATGGAGCCCTTTTGTTTGTTTCACTGTCGTCTTCAAGACATGCAATTACTCAGTGACGCAAGTTTTATCTCCACACTCCACATGCTGCACGATTGAAACTACACGCACATGGACGAGAAACTACACGCACAGTCACAAATACACACAAACTGCCCAAGACCTGAAATAAAGCTCAGTACATCACACAAGACACAAACTAGCGTAGCAAATCCAAAACCCACAACCTTGTTCAATATAATGTCTTTAGTGTAGACGTTTGGACGGGGTTTATGTTCTAAACTAAAAACAAACCATAAGGCCTCATACGGTGGAGTGAGCTTAGCTTCGGGCCTGGGATGTTTGGTGTGTGAGAAACTCGAACACTTCTCAGCTCAAGTGAAAGAACTAACTTTTCCAACACAGTCCAAACACATCCCCTCTGATCAAGTACAAACGGAGGAAACCTTTTCTAACAATAAAGCCCCGATCAGGAGAAAGACACAAACCATACCAGCGTGATCTCACGGCTGCGCATTCGCTAGCCAACGTATGAAGGTTCTGGATGAGGGGCGGAGTTATGTGTCAGACACACTTGACTGTCTTGAGCCTGCACGAATGCGGCGTGAGATCGGCGGGTTGAGCGTCATGCTAGCACACAGAGCCGGTGAGATAATGGTGGGACACATGGCAGGCTCACAGGCACAAATGAATAAACACACACAAACACAGGTGAGCGCGAGCGGTCGTGATCGGAGACACCGTGACGCATGAAGGCACTAATCGCAAGCAAACTCAGGCTGTTTAGAGCGCCACCTCTTGGGCTAGATGCTGGAAAGAAAGAAAGAAAGAAAGAATGAAATGAAGAAGATTCTGACACGAGGTTTTAAATGAACAGACGGCAGCACAGAACGACGTCTCGACACACGGCTGAGATTTGAGGTTTTGGTTAAAGAAAAAAGTTCACCGTAACCGTTTGTAGCGGATGTTTCATTTCCTCTGGCGTTTTTAAACACTAAAATAAAAGCTCTTAGAATTTATACGTTATCATGTAGTTAAAGTTCATAAGCAGATTAATTTTATCGTCACCTCTTTCTCTGATCTTGGGAGAGTTCAGTCTTATCTTTATAGAAACTGAAGGAAAGTGAGAATTGAAAGCGGATGATGGAGAAACCGGCAGCTGGCGTGTGATTGGTTAGAAAAACCTTTTTACTTGTCATTACTTGAGTTGTGTGAGCTGATGCACAGCTGTGTGTCCGGGTGTGTGACCTCCACACTGCGGAACGATCTTCAGCAAAACACAAAATTTCTCAAGTTTTACAAAATAAAAATGGGAAAACAAGCAAATGGCTTTTTATTCCAGAATGTCTATTAATCTATCTATCAGTCATTAGATTTTTACACTTTTTAAACGTGCACATTTTTTACCGCTACTGGAATATGGGAATGGATCTGCTGGAATCGCTAAAATGTCGTACTCACAGAATGCGCTTTTACTTCTTCTTATAATTATTCTTTTTGGCCACGGAAACAACCATAAAAAACAAGTTTATCATATACTGTACATCTGCGCTATTCCTGTGCCTGTGTGACCCATTTTTAAATTTCATCAGTGCGTCACATTTTCTAGGTTGTTCTGAAAAAGAAAGAATATATCACTCTACATTCTGCAATCCTGATCCCCATATAAATTCATTAAAACACAGTAATGCAAATAATGGCTAAAAGTGCTCTGGGTTTTAAGGACTACTCAGGCGAAGAGTAAAAAGCATCAGTCCTAAAAAAAAAAAGATATTTGTAAGTATTTTTTAAAATAAATGTGGCTTTAAATCTGTGTTTTTAAAATATTTATTTATACACTTTTTGCAAAAAATATTACCCTAAATTATTATCCCTATCAACTACAGTATGCTTTTAGGCGATTGTTTTTTTTTTCTTTTTTTTTTTATTATATAAATCAGGATTTTTTCATCGTCCTCCTTAAACATCATCTTTTTAAATATTTTTAAACCACAGATCCCAAGCTGGTCTGATATCAGATTTTCTAGATAATGATTATCTGCATAATAAAACAAGTGGAATGAATGAAAAGTGAGTTTTAATTTAGTTTTTTACAAATTAAAATTTAAAAAAAAAAGTATTTTCCTGTTTTAGTGAATAACAAAGAACGATACATAAAACAAAAATCTGTTTTCCCATTTTCATTTCCGAATGCGGACCAGGCGAGTGTGGCGTAGTGTGAACGCACCCATAGCTCACCGTCTTAAACCCCTTAAGGATCACTCAGGACGATTCCAGCCTTAGACATCATATGTTGATGTTCTTTTTCATGTTATATGAATATTGTTAACGCTATGAACACAATATTAACACTTGCATAAAGTTTAAAATGTCTGTAAGAGGAGTTGCACAGCGCATTATGTGAAGAGAGCGGCACACACTAGGACGCCTTCCCTGCTGTTTGCTAGTGCACATTAAATGGCTCTGACGCTGGGACGCAAACCCTGCGCACAGACAAGGGGGCGCTGCATTACATTCACATACATGGCAGACGCCCTTATTCAGGACGACTTGCGTTTTATCAAATTGTTTACATCTGATCAGTTGAGGGTTAAGGGCCTCGCTCAAGGGCCCCACACTTAACCACTGCGCGACCCCTAACCTGTTACATTACATTTCAGACCGTTGATGACATACCGCTATTGTGTACGTCAAACCACAATGAGATTTAAAACTTCATTAGAGTGCCTCCTTTTTTCTGTAGTTACTGTAAGCAACTGTTTCTCAGTTAAAGAATCTTTAACCTTAGTGACAACAGTGACGGCCTCCTCTAAGATACAATCACTTAAAATGCTTGTACACACTTTAGCCGGAAAGACTTCAGTGATCCTTAAAGGGTTAATCGTCGATGTTAATTTTTTAGCAGAACACCGCGAGCTGTCAACGCCGATGGAAACCGTCTCATACAAGTTACACTTTCATGTTTCACTACTTTCTTTTTCCCAAGAAAAAGCTGACTTTGATAATTAGCTTGCTAGCGCACTATGTCAGTTACTGCTGTTCAAGAGACAGTAAGAATAAAATAAAAAAAAATACAGTTCGTAAAAAGTAATGGAGAAGCTAACGGTCCATCTTTGGAGTGTGTGAATGCAAGCAAAGTGCAAAGAGATGCAGCAGGCTGATTTGAAAGAGAACATTGTCCTAGTTAAAGTTAAAAACATAAACTAGAAACAGATAAATAGATCAGTAAGCGGAATAAAACTTTGGAGTGCAGGTTGAACCATCTCGCCCAAGAGTTTCTGTCACCACGAACCAATGATTTTAAGACCTTTCACGTTTCTTCACTCCAGCGGCTCGTCCAAATCCTCGTCCACCACCAGAGCCTCGAAGTTGGGTTTCACGCTCTTGGGTTTAGCTTTGCTGCGGGACGATGAGGACTTTTTCAGATCTGAAACCTCATCTGAGTCGCGCTTCTGGTTTTCGGTCCGGCTTTGGGGTTTCCAGCCTGACGGAGGGCAAAGGTCATCGTCTACCGCGACGTTGTCGTCGACGCCCATGTCGTAGCGCTGGTACGTGCTGGCATGAGCTTCCTCCTCCAGAGCCGTGATCTCCAGCGTGCTGTTCCACATCCCATAGCCAAAATAAATCAACACACCTGAGCACGGAGAAGAAAAACAAAGTCAGGACAGCCTTCTCGTCTTTCACGCACCACACCACGGTTCATCAGAGCGAGAGCAGCCAATTACGTGCATATCGTACACTCTGGGACAGAGCATAGGTAGTAAGTGTGTGTAGGTGTGTCCAGGTGAACATACGCAGGTGTGTACCTGTTCCCTGGATTCGTGTCCAGGTGTATATGCATGTCTAGTGTATACGTATGCTCAAGTGTTCGGTCTGGTGTGTCCAGGTGCATGTGTGTATACATCCAGGTGTCTAGGTGTGTATTACTGTGTCCAGGTGCATGTAGGCAGGTGTGTCTTGTTGTGCACAAGATGTGTCCAGGTGTGTGTTTAGGTGTACATCAGTGTGTAAGTATGTACAGATGTGTGCCCAGCTGTGTTCAAGACTTTAAGGTGCATTAATTTAAGATTCTCAGGTGAAAGAAACAGACTAGGTGTAACACGGTGTAGATCCAGAAACAAGAGCACACACCAGTTTAGCACTCACCTATGAAGCACCAGACAGCGAACCGGATCCAGGTGATGCCGGACAGTTTGAGCATGAGGTAAATGTTGACCAACATGGCTGAGACGGGGACGAAGGGCACACACGGCGCCATGTAGGGCAGACGCTTCGGGTTCTCCGGCTGCTGCACGATGATGAAGACGAGCAGCGACATGGAGATCACGAGCAGCACGAGCAGCGTCACGGCCCACCACTGCCCCTCGGCGATGAAGCCCGCGCCGAATGTGATCAGGGAGCAGAAGGCGAAGACGAGGACGAAGAGCAGGAGAACGCAGCGAGTCACCGTCCGGCCGGTGGACTCTGTGGGACGGTCCATCTTCCCTGGAAGACCCAAGCGTATCCTCAGGGTGTAATACCGAGGTCCCATGAGCCGTTTCAGCTTCTGCACGTAGGCATTTTCTGTCTCATCGGACTCGATCCCGGTCGACTTGTCCACAGTGCCGTAGTTCGGATGATTAGCCGTATAGCTCGATTTGGTTTTGTCCGATTTTCCGATTAGCATCTCGTTATCGCCTAGCGAAGGGAGATTCTTAGCGCCGCACGTGTTTGTCGAGATGCACCCACCACCGTCATCCGCATTGTACTCGTCACCTTCTTCATATTCTTCCTTCTCCTCGTTTTCCCTCTTCCTGGCAACTTCCTGTTCAGACAGGAAGTTGACAAAGCCGTGGATGTCGCTTTCAGGTTGGTAGCGCAGCAGCAGCACACACACGGACACGAGCGTGTAGGCCAACAGAGTGCCAATGGACATCATCTCGATCAGATCACGCAGACTCACCAACAGGGCGAGAAGGGCGGCCAGGAAACCCGACACCACACACGCCACCGCCGGCGTCTCTGTGTACGAACTCACGTTCGCCAGGAACCTGCAACACACATCGGGCATGTAAAAAACATAACATCACCGATTTCACACTTTATAATCAGGAGATATACCACACCATCAGTGAGCGCGTCACGGAAATGACATCAAGTTTCCTCTAAATGTAATTATAAAACGCAAACGTCAAACTTTCCTACAATTTTACGACACTGAAAAAAGTGCAGGTATTTATGAAAACAGTTTAGAAACCTCTCGACATCCATCTGCTATCCCTGATATCACCAACATTAGCTAAGTTAACGGATAGAGAGCTAATAGCGAGCTAATGCATCGCTCAGTCAGCTCAAGAGTCCAGATTTACATCCTTATTATCTCTGTAAATTTAACAGCAAGAATGCTGAACCGGATATAACGTTACCTAGACAACCACCATTTAGCATTAGCATTAGCTAGCTAACTAGGGCTGTGGCTAAAGTTGTTTTTTTGTTGCCTATTTTGTGGCATCACAAACTGAACTCGTGAGGCTCTGCCTCGAATGGAGCTGATCTCCTGAAAACTTTAATGACGGAAAACAATCTCTGAAAAGATGTTAAGAAATGTCACTCCTCCAACAAAAAACAGGCAACCAGTACTTGTTGTAAAACAAATAACTCTTTAACCTGAAGAGCAGGCCGTCCCCGGCCATGGCGTAGATGACGCGGGGCATGGGGAAGAGCGAGCCGAGCAGGCTGACGGTGAGTCCGGCGATGGAGCCGAGGGCCACCACGTACTTGGCGGAGTAAAAGCCGTTCTGAGAGAACATCTCCATCAGCGGGGCGTCGGCGTCGATCATGCTGTACGGCACCATCAGGGTGAGGATCACACTCACCTGGAGACAGAGACCTGTGAAAACCCTTCTCACATGCAAAGTTGTGCTGGTGGTTCTGATTTGTGTACAGGTGTGTCTAGGTGCAGGTGTGTAGCCAGGTGTGTTGATGTGTGACGTTGATGTGTGACGTTGAGGTGTGACGTTGATGTGTGACGTTGAGGTGTGACATTGAGGTGTGACGTTGAGGTGTGACGTTGAGGTGTGACGTTGAGGTGTGACGTTGACGTGTGACGTTGAGGTGTGACGTTGACGTGTGATGTTGAGGTGTGACGTTGACGTGTGACGTTGACGCGTGACGTTGAGGCGTGACGTTGAGGTGTGACGTTGACGTGTGACGTTGAGGTGTGACGTTGAGGCGTGACGTTGATGTGTGACGTTGAGGCGTGACGTTGAGGCGTGACGTTGAGGCGTGACGTTGAGGCGTGACGTTGACGTGTGACGTTGAGGCGTGACGTTGACGTGTGACGTTGAGGCGTGACGTTGACGTGTGACGTTGAGGTGTGACGTTGACGTGTGACGTTGAGGTGTGACGTTGAGGTGTGACGATGTGTGACGTTGAGGTGTGACGTTGAGGTGTGACGTTGAGGTGTGACGTTGAGGTGTGACGTTGATGTGTGACGTTGAAGTGTGACGTTGAGGTGTGACGTTGAGGTGTGACGATGTGTGACGTTGAGGTGTGACGTTGAGGTGTGACGTTGATGTGTGACGTTGAGGTGTGACGTTGAGGTGTGACGTTGACGTGTGACGTTGAGGTGTGACGTTGAGGTGTGACGTTGAAGTGTGACATTGAGGTGTGACGTTGAGGTGTGACGTTGAGGTGTGATGTTGAGGTGTGATGTTGAGGTGTGACGTTGAGGTGTGACGTTGAGGTGTGATGTTGAGGTGTGATGTTGAGGTGTGACGTTGAGGTGTGATGTTGAGGTGTGATGTTGAGGTGTGATGTTGAGGTGTGATGTTGAGCTGTGTACTCACAGAGACGTAGGCAGTGAGACAGGTGATGAGTGATGCTGTGATGGCGTAGGGGATGGAGGTGTTGGGACTCTTCGCCTCCTCTCCTGTCGTAGCGATGATGTCGAAGCCGATGAAGGCGTAGAAACACGTGGCCGCGCCCTGCATCACCTGCACACGTCACCGTTACACCTTTACTCACCTCTCATCATCTTTAGTATTTACAAGCGTCCTGCTACATGCGAATAAAACTGAACAGGAAACAGCAGTGGAGGGCGGAGCTCTGACTAGATCTGTTTCTGATTGGTTACAATTACTCGTGACAGACGTGCGCTACACTTATGGTGCAGGTGTGTTACAGGAACGTTACACATGTTACTGGTATGTTACGTGTGAACTACAAGTATACTTGTAAGAAATAACTTACTATTATTTGTCACATTTATATTACAGCAGTCAGATTTTTCCCCACATACTGTATGTGCACAGGTATGCTAAAGGGGTGACAGCGTTATGTTACAGGTGCGCTACATGTGCGTTCTTACCCCTGACCAGCCAAACGGCAGGAAGCGTCCTTCGTCCCAGTTGGAACTGTCGACGAAAAAAAACCCTGCGATCATCATGAAGATCCAGACGAGCAGGTTGATGATGTTCAGGGCGTTGTTGAAGCCGACAGAGTTCTTCACTCCCAGAGCCACGATGGCGGTGACGAGGATGGCGATGACGAGAGCCAGGATGTCGGGGTACGCCTCCTCACCTTTACCTGATGACGACACAGACAGGTGGACAGGTGAGGAAGCTCCTGCAGCTACCAGGACGTGGGGCTGCGTTTACCACAGTTTGCGGCCCTGCCTGAGAGGAGTTCCTTACAGAAGATCTAAAGTGTGATGATGTACAGTAAGCGGTTTTATTCACTGAATGTTGAAGTGATTAATGTGATCATTATTACTAGGACTAACCATACAGCAATTAGTTGGTGATATACTTTATTAAAGTTATATTCAATTAAAAACATTTACTTTTATGTTACAGATTAAAAATGTTCTTTCCTTCTTCAGTCTGACAACCTTTGAGGATCGACCTACATGTAGGCGATTTTAAGAGCTCAGACGATCCACTTAAGCAGCCGCGGAACCCGACTCTGAATCCCAGGAACTGCGTAAGATCTGACTGGACAGATTTAATGTTACTGTGAAAACAAACCATTTGCCCCATGAAAATGATACAGGCGCTCATACAGGGGAAAACAAACTTTCCCAACTTTCATTGCAACTTATTATATAGTTTTACAGGAAGTGGGTGTGGTCCATCTACAGGAAGCAGATGTTTCTCATACACAGCGCTGGAATATTCACTATTAATACACCTCGGAAAGAATGTGTACCTCTTACTACCGTGGCTCATGGCGCACCATGGAAATGTATTATTCACACACACACTCTCACCGAGGCCATTGAGCGTGCCCACATGGCTGATCATGAAGGTGCTGATGGTGTGGTTGGCGAGCGAGTCGAACATGCTGCTGAGGGCGCTGGCTCCGGCCGCCGTGCCGATCAGATACTCCAGGATCAGGTTCCAGCCGATGAAGAAGGCCACACACTCGCCCACCGTCACGTAGCTGTATGTGTACGCAGAACCCGTCGTCTTTGGCACACGCACACCAAACTCAGCATAACACACACCTGCAGGAGAACAGGCAGAGCTTGTAACACACACACACACACACACACACACACACACACACACCGGAGACTCCTTCCATAAACCTCTATTATCAGAAACAATAAAGCTAAACCATGTGTGTGCGAGAGAACTGGGTCACATGCGTCCGGCTTCAGGTAATTTAAGTTTAAATTCCTCTCTTGTGTCATGTCTTCCTGGTTCGAGTGAGACGCAGATGCAGAATCCATTTGTATAAGCAGTGTCTTTATTGAATATTCTTTTTTCTCAAAACAAAAACACAAAGAGAAACAAAACCAAATAAAGTCCCGTGACGCTCACGGCAATTCCGAGCGAGGCTTCCCAGGCAGGGTCTGCAGGTGGGCAAACATGAACCGTTTCGGCTTCTGGAGAATATGCGGAAAATAAAGGAAACTCTTGTAATGTCCTTGTGACTCTTGAGGGTCTTTCCTTCCTCCCAGAGTCCCACACCTGCAGACACTGCTCAATCCTGGGAGCGAGACGGGTAGAAGAGAATCATTAACATTTTTTACATATAACAAGGAGAGGGACAAGTGAGGACAGACATAAGGTGCACAACAGTGAACCGACGAAGCCCTACGGGTTCGACTGGAATAAATAGTAGACACACAAGGGAATCACAGGTGTTCGTGTTTAGTGCTTAAGTGCTTAAGTGCTGGTAGTGAATACATAGACACACTAGGTGGGGACAAAGAGTCAACTCAGTAATCCGGGGAACTTGATCTTATTCCCCTGATCCGTGGAGGTACGGGTGTTACAGTACCCCCCCCCCCCAGGACCGGCTCCCGAGAGGGGATGTGAGGGCTGTCTCCGTGTTACCGGAGGGAGTCGAGGCTCACCAACCTGATGGGATGGCCGGTGAGGGGGACGACCCGGACGTCGCGGCGCCGGGCGTTCCGGTCTTTCCAGATGGAAATCCCTAATGAGCCCTCTATGCAAGATGTCCTTAGCCGGCACCCAGCTCCGTTCCTCCGGGCCGTACCCCTCCCATTCCACCAGATATTGAAGGGAACCCCCTCTCCTCCGGGAGTCTAGTAGTTTTCTGACTCGAAACGCCGGAGCGCCCTCAATCTCCACGGCTGCTGGGGTTGCTGGTTCCGCCACACCTTCGTCCAGCGGTCCCCGGGTCACTGGTTTAAGAAGAGAGATATGGAAGACAGGGTGGATGCGTAAATGGGTTGGTAGTTGTAGTTTAAAAGAGACAGGGTTTATTTGGGCTAAAATAGGAAAGGGACCTATATAGCGGGGTGTGAGCTTACGGCAGGGAAGATTCAAGTGAAGGTCCCTTGTGGAGAGCCATACTCTATCGCCTACCTGGAGCGGAGGACTTTCCCTTCGTCGTCTATCGGCAAATTTCTTAAAGCGACGAACTGCCTGGGAGATCTTAGTGTGGGCCTCTTCCCATACCTTTTCCGCTCTTTTAAACCAATCGTCCACCCGAGGGACTTCGGTGGGTGTGGCATCCCAGGGACAGAGCGGGGGTTGATGCCCAAGTATACATTGGAAGGGCGTTAGGCCGGTAGCGGAGTGACGTAGCGAATTTTGCGCGTATTCCGCCCAGATTAAGCATTCTGCCCATTCGTGTTGACGGCTACTACAATATGCTCGAAGATATTTTCCGAGCTCCTGGACAGTCCGCTCGGCCTGACCATTAGACTCGGGGTGATAGCCCGACGTTAGGCTAACAGTGGTGCCCAATTTCTGAAAGAAAGCTTTCCAGACTCGTGCGATAAATTGGGGCCCACGATCGGATACGATATCTTCGGGGATACCATAGCAGCGAAACACGGTTGTAAATAGGGCTTCTGCCACCTGGAAGGCTGACGGGAGGGAGCCGAAAGGGATAAATCTACATCCCTTGGAAAACCGATCGATCACTACTAGAATAGTGGTGTAGCCCTTAGATACAGGCAGATCCGTGACAAAGTCCACTGAGATATGGGACCACGGTCTGTGAGGAGTATCTAACGGCATTAATTTACCAACCGGCAGGTGTCTAGGATTTTTTGAGGTTGCACAAACTGCACAAGACGAAACCACTGTTTCTACTGACTTCCGCATATTTGGCCACCAGTACTTTGGCTCTAGCAGTCTACAAGTCCGAATGATCCCGGGGTGTCCGGCCGCTGCACTCGTGTGTGCGTGAATGATTACCTGTTCTCGTAGGGACACCGGCACGTAGGTTCTCCCCGGAGGACATTGTCGCGGCGCGGCGTGGGACCGTGCCGCTTCTGCAATCTCCGAGTCGAGGTCCCACATGATCGGTGCCACCACGAGAGACGAGGGCAGGATTGGCTCGGGCTCTATGGGTTCCCCAGGGGCTGTGTAGTACCGGGATAAAGCATCCGCTTTTTTATTTTTTGACCCGGGACGGTAAGTAATAGTGAAGCGGAAGCGAGTAAAGAACAGAGCCCATCGGGCTTGGCGAGGGTTTAATCGTTTTGCTTGTTGGATATATTCTAAGTTGCGATGATCGGTCAGCACTACGAATGGGTGATCGGCTCCCTCTAGCCAGTGCCGCCACTCCTCTAACGCCGCTTTTACTGCTAACAGTTCGCGATTGCCGATATCATAGTTGCGCTCGGCAGGTGTTAGTTTACGCGAAAAGAAAGCGCAAGGGTGGAGTTTTTCTGGGTTGCCATGACGCTGTGACAGCACCGCCCCAATCCCCACTTCAGAGGCATCGACTTCAACCAAAAAAGGCTTGGTTGGGTCGGGGATTTTTAGTATGGGTGCCGTAGTGAATGCGGTCTTAAGATATTGAAACGCTCTGCGTGCCTCCGGCGGAAACTCACGCAGACGCTTAGGCTTCCCCTTTAGTAGGGTTGTTAGCGGCGCTGCCAGCATACTGAAACCCCGGATAAAGCGTCTATAAAAGTTAGCGAAACCCAGAAAGCTCTGTAGCGCCTTTACCGATTGGGGTTCCGGCCATTGTTGCACCGCCTTCACCTTGGACGTCTCCATTTCGACCCCCAGTGGCCCTATGCGGTAGCCGAGGAATGCGATCTCTTTTTATGGAACTCGCACTTCTCCGTCTTCGCATAGAGCCCGTGTTTGCGCAATCGATGAAGGACGGCAGTTACATGTTGGACGTGCTCGGAGTATGACCGAGAGTAAACCAAGATATCATCCAAGTAAACTATCACATATCGGTTTAACATATCCCTAAACACGTCGTTCATGAACCCCTGAAACACCGCAGGTGCGTTTACCAATCCATAAGCCATCACGTTGTATTGGTAATGGCCAGATGTAGTGCTAAACGCCGTCTTCCACTCATCGCCCTTACGCACACGAACGAGATTATAGGCGCTGCGGAGGTCGAGTTTAGAAAAAACAGAGGCGCCTTGGAGTTGGTCGATGGCGGTCGGTACCAACGGTAGTGGGTGCTTGTATTTTACTGTTACTGCATTGAGACCTCTATAATCAATACAGGGACGTAAACCCCCCCCTTTCTTATCGATAAAGAAGAACCCTGCCGAGGCGGGTGACGTGGACCTACTGATGAGACCCTGCTGGAGAGCTTCACTCACGTATTCCTCCATAGCCCGTGTCTCCTCCACGGACAATGGGTAAACACGCGAGCTCGGCGGTGTTTTCCCCGGCAAAATCTCAATCGCGCAGTCCCACGGCCGATGAGGGGGAAGTCGTGCGGCTGCCCTAATGCTAAACACGTCTTGAAACTGTGCATACTCAGATGGTACTTCTATTGATACTAGGGCTAGCGGGCTTTCAATGGATGTGGTTTGGACCGTCAATGTAGGCGGTATACATTTTTTAGCACATCTAGGGGCCCATGATAGGATGCGAGATTTTTCCCAATCAAAATTAGGATTATGAGAGCTGAGCCATGGGAGACCCAACACGACGGAATGATCTGACCGAGGGAGTACAAAGAATTTTAGTTCCTCGGAATGACCGGGAAAAGTTAATCGGAGGGGCGCAGAGATTTGTTTAATAGGAGAATGCCGAAGGTTATGACCATCAAAAGCTTTAATTGCGATAGGGGCTGGTAGCTTCGACAAGGGAGCCTGTAGCGAGGAAAGAAGAGAAGATGTTATAAAATTTCCAGCCGACCCAGAATCTACAAGGGGAAAGACACACATAGACTGGTTAGCATACGACAATTGGGCTTTAACACAGAAGGAGTGATGTGTGCGTGGAGGTGTGATGTGTATTACTTTTTGGAGTAAGGGGCAGTGATTTATGGTGTGTTTTTCCCCCCCACAGTACAAGCACAGCCCCTCTTGTATGCGTCGTTTCCTCTCCTGGGCCGTGAGTCGGGATGTGCCGAGGTCCATGGGTTCTCCCGGAGTTCCTTCCCGAGGCTCCGTCGCGGGGGTGCTGAGGCTGGGACGATGGCGGAACTCCGACCGTTTGGGCGGGGTTTTCGGGGAGATGTGTCGTCTCTGGCTGCGGAGGTGCTGGTCTAGTTTTATGGCCAGCGTGATGCACTCGTCCAGGGACATGCCAGTATCCCGACAGGCCAATTCCAGCTGGACCTCGGGTTGTAGTCCATCCCTGAATCTAGCTAGGAGACTGCGGTCACACCAGCCACTCTCCGCGGCCAGTACCCGAAAACGGATCGCATAATCCGCCACTGTGGCAGTCCCTTGTTTCAGCCTCAGCAGCTGTTGTTCCCCCGTTCTGCCCTGATCGGGGTGGTCGAACACCGTGCGGAACTCCGAAAGAAATTGCGGGTAGTTGGATGCCGCGATTCTGCCAGCGCTCCAAACCGCCGCGGCCCAATCCATAGCGGTTCCTGTGAGCTGCTGCGTGACGAAGCTGATCTTCTGTAGATCCGTCATGTTGGGAAATCCAGGAGCCACAGCTCACAGGCCAGGAGAAACCGCTTGCACCCCTCCGGATTCCCGTCATACCTTTCCGGGGGGTTCGGGCGAGGTGGTAGCGGTGTGGAGCGCGGACCTGGCGCGCAGAGCGAAGGCAAGCGGTGCATAAGTTGTTCCATCCCGCGCGCCAGGTCATTCACGGCTCTGGCCAACCCGTCAATCTCATTCTGTTGGCCTCGGATGTACTCGAGGACGGGGGCTTCGTCCTCAGGAAGAGGGGTTCCTGCTGCGTCTGGTAAGGTCGGTTCATCTGTCATGTCTTCCTGGTTCGAGTGAGACGCAGATGCAGAATCCATTTGTATAAGCAGTGTCTTTATTGAATATTCTCTTTTCTCAAAACAAAAACACAAAGAGAAACAAAACCAAATAAAGTCCCGTGACGCTCACGGCGATTCCGAGCGAGGCTTCCCAGGCAGGGTCTGCAGGTGGGCAAACATGAACCGTTTCGGCTTCTGGAGAATATGCGGAAAATAAAGGAAACTCTTGTAATGTCCTTGTGACTCTTGAGGGTCTTTCCTTCCTCCCAGAGTCCCACACCTGCAGACACTGCTCAATCCTGGGAGCGAGACGGGTAGAAGAGAATCATTAACGTTTTTTACATATAACAAGGAGAGGGACAAGTGAGGACAGACATAAGGTGCACAACAGTGAACCGACGAAGCCCTACGGGTTCGACTGGAATAAATAGTAGACACACAAGGGAATCACAGGTGTTCGTGTTTAGTGCTTAAGTGCTTAAGTGCTGGTAGTGAATACATAGACACACTAGGTGGGGACAAAGAGTCAACTCAGTAATCCGGGGAACTTGATCTTATTCCCCTGATCCGTGGAGGTACGGGTGTTACATCTTGTGTAAATTAAGTTGTGAAGAATTTGATGATGTTTGAGTAAGAACTGCGTAGCTACGCCATATATATAGCTCTAACAGTTGAACATTTGGAATAACAAGAATCAGAGAAGAATGTGAATAAAAACAGAATAAAGAACATTAAACAATCATTTTTATCTTAAAGAATATATTTGTCACTTTCGCACTTAAACACCAGCAAGCTGTTAGTGTGAGCGGTGAGTATGTCTGATAGAAAGGAAGAACAACATCATGCAGAATGAAACACTCTCACTGTATTTATCACTTTATCGCTCACTTTTCAGAATTTTTCTCTCTCTCAGACCTCATAGGTTACAGCAGGATGAATACATGTGTGTCTGTGTGTGTGTGTGTGTGTGTTTCCATGGGTGGATAAAACACTTTTCTGTAGTAAAAACATTCCCACTGTTTGTTTTTGTGTCGATTCTGAAATCTTTTCAAACATTATGTTCACTTTAATATGCTTTCATATCCCTGCCAAACCACCACACAATATCACTCTGTATCAAACACTATATCACACTCTGTATCACACACTATATCACACTCTGTATCACACACTATACAGTATCTCACTCTGTATCACACTATACCTCACACTATATCACACTGTATCTCACTCTGTATCACACACTATATCTCACTCTGTATCACACACTATATCTCACTCTGTATCACACACTATATCACACTCTGTATCATACACTATATCACACTCTGTATCTTACACTATATCTCACTCTGTATCACACACTATATCACACTGTACCACACACTATATCTCACTCTGTATCACACACTATATCACACTCTGTATCACACACTATATCACACACTGCATCACACACTATATCACACTGTATCACACACTATACAGTATCTCACTCTGTATCACACTATACCTCACACTATACCACACACTATATCACACTGTATCTCACTCTGTATCACACACTATATCTCACACTATATCACACTGTACCACACACTATATCTCACTCTGTATCACACACTATATCACACTCTGTATCATACACTATATCTCACTCGGTATCACACACTATATCACACTCTGTATCTTACACTATATCTCACTCTGTATCACACACTATATCACACTGTATCACACACTATATCTCACTCTATATCGCACACGATATCTCACTCTGTATCACACACTATATCACACTCTGTATCACACACTATATCTCACTCTATATCGCACACAATATCTCACTCTGTATCACACACTATATCACACTCTGTATCACACACTATATCACACTCTGTATCATACACTATATCACACACTAGATCACACTATATCTCACTCTGTATCACAAACTATATCACACTCTGTATCACACACTATATCTCACTCTATATCACACACTATATCACACTCTACACCACTCTCTGTATCACACTATATACCACACTCTGTATCACACTCTACACCACTCTCTGGATCACACTCTACACCACCCTCTGTATCACACTATATACCACACTCTGTATCACACTCTACACCACCCTCTGTATCACACTCTACACCACATTCTGTATCACACATTATATACCACACTCTGTATCACAATCTACACCACTCTCTGTATCACACTCTACACCACATTCTGTATCACACATTATATACCACACTCTGTATCACAATCTACACCACTCTCTGTATCACAATCTACACCACTCTCTGTATCACACGATATACCACACTCTTGTATCACACTCTACACCACTCTCTGTATCACACTATATACCACACTCTGTATACATCACACTTTACACCACATTCTGTATCACACTCTACACCACACTCTGTATCTCACTCTACACCACACTCTACATCTCACTCTATACCACACTGTACTGTATGTGACACTCTTTACTACAATCTGTACTACAATCATGACTGATACTACAGAACAAAATGTGGATCTTGTCACCTGACAGGATGGAGGCTACGGCAGCGATGATGAAGGACACAATGACCCCAGGCCCAGCCATTTCCTTTGCAACAAGACCTGATACGACATACATTCCTGTTCCGACGCAGCTGCCGACACCCAGGGAGACGAGGTCAAAGGTCGTTAGGACACGTGCCAGTTTAGTGCTGCTCTCACTTTCCAACATGGACTCCACTGGCTTGGTGCGGAGGACTCGGGAGCCGAATGCCCCCCATTGGACACGCCTGGGGTCCAGCTTAGACAGGAAACGACTCATTTTGCAGGAGAGAGAAAGAGCGAGAGAGAGAGAGAGAGAGAGAGACTCAGCAGAGCAGCATGGTGGGAGAGGATAGAGAGATGGTAGGGACAGAGCTAATTAAGAAAAAGAGAATTGAAATAGTTTTTGTAGCAAGAGTAAAAGAAAGGTGAAGAGAGAGAAGCACAGATGAGGAAGAAAAAAAAGAATGTGCATGAAAAACATGGATAAAAGTAACGAGAAGGAGAGGAGGGAGGGAAAAGAGACAGAGAGGAAAGAGAGAGAGAGAGAGAGAAAGGACATTGTTAGTATAACCACACACACACACACACACACACACACACACACATGTACACAAGTTCTTTATTTTGTTCCACTTTGGAACCATTAACATTAATCATTAAAATAAGCACTGGACAACACAGATTTATTAAAGTGTGTCTATCTGTCTAATCCGTGGTGTTTTAATAAGATTAGTGTAAACTGATACTGGTGGTCGCCATGGCAACAGCTGCTCTGATTCTCTCTGTCCTGGCTCTGTGACTTCACCAGTTTTTTATTCATCTTATTTTCTTTCATGTACTGTATTCATGTTTCCATGTTTTTAGAAAGTGTGACTAGCTCACTCTCCATCGCACTAGTGTGTGTGTGTGTGTGTGTGTGTGTGTGTGTGTGTGTTTGACACCCACTAATATTTGACTACAACCTACTAGAACACTGTTTAAAAAATAATTTTATACACCACTGTAAATGTACTTCAGTTTTTCCTTGTTTAAAGGAATTTTTCAAGGTTCTATGCAGAACTCTGTGATTGAGGGTTAGAACCCTATTTTAAAAGAAAGGCATATTAACCACTCAGTTCAATTTAATTTTATTTGAAATAGTGACACTTACTGAGCAGCAAAAAAGGGAAAACATGTACCAATACACATCAGTGTGCTCCAATACACACCTAAGATACTAGGTTCTAATAAACAATCAACACCAATAGGTCCAAACACACACCATCACCATCACACAGCAACAGAAAGCAATACACACTCAGACATACTCAGTCATATTATACAACAGGTAGAGTAATCTGATTGGTTAAATAAAGAAACAAATCATAATCAAATCATAATCTGTGGATAATAAATGGTGTTTGTGGAACTGTTGTGATATATACCAGTACACACCATTGGACAACAATAATAAACACCATTACACACTGGTACACACCAATGCATGCCAATCATAACCAGTACTAATCATGTCACACAATATACTGGAACTGAGTACACCATACTACACAATGCTAAACTCCAAAACACTCCAGTACACACCATACAGACCAGTATACACCATACTACACCATACTACACCATGCTAAACTCCAAAACACTCCAGTACACACCATACAGACCAGTATACACCATACTACACCATACTAAACTCCAGAACACTCCAGTACACACAAAACAGACCAGTATACACCATACTACACCCTACTACACCATACTAAACTCCAGTACACACCATACAGACCAGTATACACCATACTACACCCTACTACACCATACTAAACTCCAGAACACTCCAGTACACTCCAGTACACACCAGTACACTCCAGTACACACCATACTACACCATATTAAACTCCAGTACACATCAGTACACAGTACACACCATAGTACACACCATACAGACCAGTATACACCATACTACACCATACTACACCATACTAAACTCCAGAACACTCCAGTACACACCATACAGTCCAGTATACACCATACTACACAATGCTAAACTCCAGAACACTCCAGTACACACCATACAGACCAGTATACACCATACTACACCATACTACACCATACTAAACTCCAGAACACTCCAGTACACACCATACAGACCAGTATACACCATACTACACCATACTACACCATGCTAAACTCCAGAACACTCCAGTACACACCATACAGACCAGTACACACCATACAGACCAGTACACACCATACTACACCATACTACACAATGCTAAACTCCAGTACACACCATACAGACCAGTATACACCATACTACACCCTACTACACCATACTAAACTGCAGAAGACTCCAGTACACACCATACAGACCAGTACACACCATACTAAACCATACTACACAATGCTAAACTCCAGAACACTCCAGTACACACCATACAGACCAGTACACACCATACTACACCATACTACACCATACTAAACTCCAGTACACACCATACAGACCAGTATACACCATACTACACCATACTAAACTCCAGAACACTCCAGTACACACCATACAGACCAGTACACACCATACTACACCATACTACACAATGCTAAACTCCAGAACACTCCAGTACACACCATACAGACCAGTATACACCATACTACACCATACTACACCATGCTAAACTCCAGAACACTCCAGTACACACCATACAGACCAGTATACACCATACTTAACCAAATACTACACCATGCTTAACCTCCAGTAACAACTCCAGCTACACACCATACAGACAGTATACCACCATACTACACCATACTAAAACTCCAGAACACTCCAGTACACACCAATACAGACCAAGTAATACACACCATACTACATCCAATACTACAGACCATACTACACCATACTACACCATACTAAACTCCAGAACACTCCAGTACACAGTATACAGACCAGTATACACCATACTGCACCATACTAAACTCTAGAACACTCCAGTACACACCATACAGACCAGTATACACCATACTACACCATACTACACCATGCTAAACTCCAAAACACTCCAGTACACACCATACAGACCAGTATACACCATACTACACCATACTAAACTCCAGAACACTCCAGTACACACCATACAGACCAGTATACACCATACTACACCCTACTACACCATACTAAACTCCAGAACACTCCAGTACACACCATACAGACCAGTATACACCATACTACACCATACTACACAATGCTAAACTCCAGAACACTCCAGTACACACCATACAAACCAGTATACACCATACTACACCATACTAAACTCCAGAACACTCCAGTACACACCATACAAACCAGTCTACACCATACTACACCATACTAAACTCTAGAACACTCCAGTACACACCATACAGACCAGTATACACCATACTACACCATACTAAACTCCAGAACACTCCAGTACACATCATACAGACCAGTACACACCATACAGACCAGTACACACCATACAGACCAGTACACACCATACTACACCATACTAAACTCCAGAAGACTCCAGTACACACCATACAGACCAGTACACACCATACTATACCATACTACACCATACTAAACTCCAGAACACTCCAGTACACACCATACAGACCAGTATACACCATACTACACCATACTACACCATACTACACCATGCTAAACTCCAGAACACCAGTACACACCATACTACACCATACTAAACTCCAGAACACTCCAGTACACACCATACACTCCAGTACACACCATACTACACCATACTAAACTCCAGAACACTCCAGTACACACCATACACTCCAGTACACACCATACTACACCATACTACACCATATTAAACTCCAGTACACATCAGTACACACCATACAGACCAGTATACACCATACTACACCATGCTACACCATACTACTTAAACTAGAAACTCCAGTACACAGCCATACAGACATTTTTTTCAGTCTACACATACTACACCATACTACACCTACTCACCATGCTAACTCCAGAACACCTCGGTACACACCATACAGACCAGTTAACCATACTACACCAATACTGACACCATATATACAACCATATTAAACCTCCAGTACACATCGGTACACGCACCATACAGAACCAGTACAACACCATACTACATCCATACTACAACTACACCATATTAAACTCCAGTACACATCAAGTACACCCATAACAGACTCAGTAACACATACTAAACAACCATATTAACTCCAGAACACTCCAGTACACCCAGTACCCTCCAGTACACAGCCATACCTACAACATATTAAACTCCAGTACCCATCATACACAGTACACACCATAGTACACACCATACAGACCAGTATACACCATACTACACCATACTACACCATATTAAACTCTAGTACACATCAGTACACACCATACAGACCAGTACACACCATACTACACCATACTACACCATATTAAACTCCAGTCCACATCAGTACACACCATACAGACCAGTATACACCATACTACACCCTACTACACCATACTAAACTCCAGAACACTCCAGTACACACCAGTACACTCCAGTACACACCATACTACACCATATTAAACTCCAGTACACATCAGTACACAGTACACACCATAGTACACACCATACAGACCAGTATACATCATACTACACCATACTACACCATACTAAACTCCAGAACACTCCAGTACACACCATACAGACCAGTATACACCATACTACACCATACTACACCATACTACACCATACTGCACCATACTAAACTCTAGAACACTCCAGTACACACCATACAGACCAGTATACACCATACTACACCATACTACACCATACTAAACTCCAGAACACTCCAGTACACACCATACAGACCAGTATACACCATACTACACCATACTACACCATACTAAACTCCAGAACACTCCAGTACACACCATACAGACCAGTATACACCATACTACACCATACTACACCATACTACACCATATTAAACTCCAGTACACATCAGTACACACCATACAGACCAGTACACACCATACTGCACCATACTACACCATATTAAACTCCAGTACACATCAGTACACACCATACAGACCAGTATACACCATACTACACCATACTACACCATACTAAACTCCAGAACACTCCAGTACACTCCAGTACACACCAGTACACTCCAGTACACACCATACTACACCATATTAAACTCCAGTACACATCAGTACACAGTACACACCATAGTACACACCATACAGACCAGTATACACCATACTACACCATACTACACCATACTAAACTCCAGAACACTCCAGTACACACCATACAGACCAGTATACACCATACTACACCATACTACACAATGCTAAACTCCAGTACACTCCAGTACACACCATACAGACCAGTATACACCATACTACACCATACTACACCATACTAAACTCCAGAACACTCCAGTACACACCATACAGACCAGTATACACCATACTACACCATGCTAAACTCCAGTACACATCAGTACACACCATACATACCAGTATACACCATACTACACCATGCTAAACTCCAGAACACTCCAGTACACACCATACAGACCAGTATACACCATACTACACCATGCTAAACTCCAGTACACATCAGTACACACCATACATACCAGTATACACCATACTACACCATGGCTAAGTGTTAATGGACACTAAGAGGAGTCAGTTAGTTTTCCTTTCCCGGGATGAGGATGAAACACCAGTGCAAATGCATTGTGGGTATTCTGTCTGGTGTAAATCCTGCGTTTGTGGCATCAGTACGTTTTCAGTACGACTTCACGTCACAAACGTTTTGATGGATTCAGTGTAAACAGCTCTTCATTTCCCTCGCTGTAATTCTGATGAATTATTTAGAGGCTCGGCTCAGTCACGGTCTTCCATTTAATCATCACACGGCACTTTTCATGCGCGCTCCGAGTGTGTAATATTCCCACCGCTACAGTCTTTTACGTCCGTCTTCATTAAATCACAGGTTTTTATGGCTGCGAGTGACTGAGTGTTGGGCTGAAAGTAATAATCACGCAGGCTGTATTTACCGTCTCGCTGCTGATTATAAAGGTGAAGGAGGCCAGGCTGGAGGTCTTTATTCTTACAGCCACTTTTATTAGGAAGTAATCAACATCACTGCGTGCGCACGGCCATGAGGCTGGACTGCACATGAAACATTCTAGGAATTTTAAGAATAGCAATTCAAAGAGTAAAACATCAACGTTATGTCATATTGAAGTTGATTATTTTCCTACAACAGCAGGTCCTCAGAGTTTGATTCCTTTTGCCTTCATTACTTTTTAATCAGTTTCACATCAACGCTGCCATGGGGTCCGTCTAAGAGAACAGCGCGTCCTACAGGCATGACCGTCTCCAACGACAACATACAGGATACAGTATAACAGCCATCACACACACACACACACACGCTGCTGTTTAATGTTAACTTCGTCTAGTTACACACGCGGAGCGCGAGCGAGCGACTGAACATCATCAGGCTTCAAACTCAACCAAAGACCACACCTAGCCAGTGTTAGCTAACACGCTCAGGGGATTAGCTTGCCTCCCGTCAGGCTCCGCCCACAATAAAACTACAGAAATTATCTTGCACATCAAAAGTCAACACATTTACTGATGATGTCATCCTTTTTCCCTGGCTGAAAAGGTGAATTTTTTATCTTTACAGAATAAAATGGCACCACGGCGTGAGAACACAGCGTTAAGTGAGGAGGAGGAGGACTTTGAGGATTTAGGGAAAGCTGTGCAGAATAGTTAAAGAACTCTAAACGGTCATGAGCGACACAAAGTTCTCATCCTCCTCCTTTAACCCTTTAAGACCACGCCCCCTTCTACTAAAACGCAAAGCTAAATGCGTAGGAATACGCTGTTATATTTGCTGTTTTTTTTTTCTTTTTCTGCAGCTCTTTATTCCGGCGCTGAGCCGAGACGCCGCCTCATAACTTTACAAACCCGGCTCAGATAGCAAATGGAATTAAAAGTCCATTTCCTGAAAGAAAAACTGCAGCTCAATACACAAATGTGAACAAACGCTTCAGCTTTTGGGAACGAGGTGTTTTGGGTTTTTATTGTTTCAAACACAACATCCTCAAATGTCATTAAATAATAAACAATTATTAAATGACAACAAATCTAATTAGTAAACTTTATATACTGTATAGATATTTTAGTTTTTTTTTTATTTCATGTTAAGTTTCGAGATATCAAGCAATATGAGCAGCAAGGCTCCTTACTGAGAATGGGGCGGGGCTAGGGGCGGGGTTGGATGATGATTGACACCATATGTTATTGTAAAGTCGGCATGGTGGAGTGATGGCCTCAGACGAGACTGAAGCAGGGTGCTCCACACATCCAAAGGCTTTCCTTAATCCGGACACGTGACGAGTCGGGAGTCACTTTTAATGATTTGATTCTTTTGAATCGCTCATTTAAGTGAATCAATCATATTTTGATTTGCTCTCACAGCATCAGGACACGACGTGGATTCGTGGAATAGGTTCTATAGTGCAAGAAAAGAACCATCACTGGTTCCTTCAGGAACTTTTCACTTCATGATTATTTTGTGGCACCAGCAGAAATGGCCGTCAATCAAACGGTTACCCCATTAAAATAAAAGTGGTTCTCCTGTGACGCAGCCCCGAGGAGCATCTTCTGTGAGTTTAATTTCTCAGAGCTCACACTAAATCACACAAAGTTCAATTCACTTAAAGGGATGATTTATACAAATCGATTCACTGAAGTGAGTCACGACTCGCTGTGCGTTCATCAGCTGCATAAATCCTTTAAATGCATTAGTGTGAGTGTGTGTGTGTGTGTGTGTGTGTGTGTGTGGACACAGTGTCAGTGACGTACATCTCCCTGTTGGTGACTCACACCCGATTATGAATCAGCTTTCAACAGCGACACAAACAGCCATCCCTCTTTTCTATTCTGGGTCAATCTGGGCTAAACGCTACGCTAATCACCGCTTCCTGTTGTGCAGAAGCTCCTCAGTGACCACAGTCGCGTATTGAAGCTTTAACAACGGAGATACATCCTGACCTACTGCGAGACCAGAACGACTGAGCCGCTAGTTTATCACGAGCGAAAAACAATAATGCTCTGCAGTTTACTGCAAAATCCAAACTCAGTCCAGAGGCGTCTGTCCCGCTAACTCACTCATAATGCTAGCTCATTAGGGACAGCGTGTGGGCGTCTACAAATTAGCATATTTATGCATCGTTACAGGTTAAATGTATTTTATATAAACTTATTTTAAATACAGTTGAAGGTATGGAGATGCTGAACATTAGGTTTCATTTCTATGACATCACATTCCTGATATATTTAGTTTTGCTAACAAACAGTTGTGCTAATTATTTTAATACATTTTTATTTTAATTGCTTTGACGGTTTTTATTATTATATTCAAAGCAGTTTACTCTTGGGTTTTTATTATTGCAATATAATTTATTATGATACAGCTCTCTCACACACACACACACACACACACACACACTGTTCAGCGCTTGCAACTTTCACTGGAGCATCAAAAGAGGACATGCGCGTGTGTGGAATCTTGTGCATTAATAATTTAGAGATGATATTTCACTCTCTGATGATGTACACACTCTCATTAACAACACGCAGACGGCTCGCAGTGCCACACACACACACACACACATGCAGAAACATTACACTAAACAGCACTTTTGCTGGTCTTGATTCTACACCGTCTCTAACTTTAGTGTGCGTATTTAAATATTTACATCATTTAAGGAACTTGAGCAGATTTTAAGAACCGTTCCATCATTTCATTAATTAGCAAATTCAAATCAAACACATTTTATGTGCCTTTATTTGTATTATTAGTTTCATGACAGTAGGACCTGGGCTTCAGGGATGAAAGCCGCCGTGCGTCCTTTGGGTGTGTGAGGTTTACATCCACACACCCACACACACACAGTGCACACGCTGCACATGCTGCACACGCTGCACGTCTCACACCGGGGGACAACACACAGGACGTGAGTAACGTGAGTAACGTGTCTACAGCGTGGACGTCTGGACGCCAGGATCCGATTTAGTACGTCCTTAATTAATGACGTCATTACTGAATGCATCCAAACAACAATAACAACAACAACAACAACCAGGCCAGAAAACATCAGGACACTCTGCGTGAATAATCAGAGTAACTCCAGTGACGTCTTAATTCTGTATGTGTCTCATTTAATGTAGAAATCTTACTGTTCATGAATAAAATAAATTAATGTTTGTGTTGTCTGTGGATTCAGCGTGTGCTGGGGTTACATTAGATCACACACAACTGGGAAATGACTCCTGCAGCTCTAATCCGACACACACACACACACACAGTCCCGAGAGACTTTCCTCTTAAAGCAGAAGTCACGGTTTTTCTACATGAGCTGCTTCTTTAATCTGAGAAATAATACAGAAAAGATAAACACACACACACACGCGTGCGCATACACACACACACACACACACACACATATACACATACACACACCAATGTTATTGTCTCACTAACACACACACACACACACACACACACACTAAGAGAAACATCTGCATCCTTCCTGCAAAGATCAAAGCAAAACATCTGTATTATTGTATCTCTCCCCATGTGTGTGTGTGTGTGTGTGTGTGTGTGTGTGTGTGTGTGTGTGTGTGTGTGTGTGTGTGAGCTTACCTCTGTGGGTGTTGGTGCTGTCACGCAGCTCAGCGAGAGAGAGAGAGAGAGAGCAGGTGCCACTCAGGTCAGGATCATTTCCGCTTACGCATCATGGAGTAATAAATAATACACACCTACAGCTCGCAGTGACACACACACACACACACACACACACACACACACACACACACACACACACGCGCGCGCGCATGAACATGAGCTGCTGTGCTATAGCGCAGAGAGACGCTGCATCCAGGATGAGGATGGTGAGGATGAGGATGGTGAGGATGAAGCTGCTGATGCTGATGATGCAGTGACGCGCAGCGCGGTGTTGCCAGATTGTGTGTAAACCCCTCCTGGCTTCACCCTGACCGTGTATGAAAAGGGAAAGGGGAAGGGTGCTGGTGGTGTTGGGGGATAAGGCGGGGGGGACCCACAAAGTACGGCGCTCTGCACGTGCTCAGGCGGGCGGGTTACCATGGAAACAGCGTGACGCTTTTACACTGACTGTCACACTGCAGATTAGTGCACTGTTTAATCACACTCACACCATAGGGGCCCGGTGTGTGTGTGTGTGTGTGTGTGTGTGTGTGTGTGTGTGTGTGCAGGCTGTTCATTACTGTCCACAAAGGACATAGAGAAAGAAAAGTGTGTAAAAAGGAAAGAAAAAAAGAAAATCTAAAAATATTGTAAGAAAGAAAGAAAGGAAATATTACAAAAAAGGAAGAAAGAAAATAAAAAAATATTATTAAAAGGAATTTAAGAAAAAATGAAGGAAAGGAAAAATGTTAGAAATTATGAAAGAAAGAAATGGAAGATTACGGAAGCGCATTGCATTCACAAAAGAAAAAAATCACAGGAATTATCTCATAATTATGACATAATATCTCATAATTATGACATCCTGATCTCATAATTATGACTTAGTATCTCGTAATTATGAGGGGGAGCAGTCTCTTGCAGGGGGACATTTTAGTGCATGACATCGGAAACAAAAGTTACTGCATCCTTCTGCTTGAAAGTGCCTCACTGCACACTCATGGAGATGTAGCTGCTGTCCTATGGTTTAGCTTGATGATTGTACATGTAACGACGCGGGTCGCGCGCGAACTGTTGAGACCGGGCAGATCCGCAGGCTGCTACTCCGCGGAGTTCTGAACAGGCAAAGGCGCCGCCATTTATCCACGCGGTTGCCAGACAAGGCGATCAGCCGGAACGAGCCGCACTTGCCGGCGTGATTATTTAAGGGTCCTGATACCGCCGTAGAGATCATTTAGGTAGCACCGGTAAGGTATCAGGGCCAAAGACCAAAGAAAGAAAGAAAGCAAAGCAAAGCGAAGCGCGCAGAAAGTTGAGAGTCCTATTGTAAGACTGTAAGACTGTAAGACGCCGGCGAGAGAGAGCCCAGCGCGCGCTCAGCTTATGTTTATTAGTGCTGTATTTTCCAGAACCCCGTCTGTTCTCACGGAGACGGCGGAGCTCCGTTATATTGTGTTTTCAGTTTTCTTTGGTTTCATTTAAGTTTCCAATTAATAATCCCACACCATCTCCAAACGGGAAGGTCTACCCGTGCATAGCATAAGCTCTCTCACATACTCCTATTATAGAGCCCCCCTCTAAAGCTCTCTCCATACCGCGCCGCGGAACAGTACATTAGTTAAATCTACTATTACCATCCAAATAACTCAATGACATTCATATCTCACAGTGTCTCAGTCCAAGAAAGAAATAAACATGATTTAAATTCGGCACTATTGTCCCCGTCTTGTGGCGATCAACTGACCCTACCTTTTGTCATAATCATGAGACCAGGATCTTATAATTATGAGTTAGTAAGTCATAATTATGAAATACTAAGTCATAATTATGAGATACTAAGTCATATTTATGAGATAAGGATCTTATAATTATGAGATACTAAGTCATAATTATGAGATAGTAAGTCATAATTATGAGATACTAAGTCGTAGTTATCAGATAAGGATCTTATAATTATGAGATACTAAGTCATAATTATGAGATACTAAGTCATAGTTATGAGATAAGGATCTTATAATTATGAGATACTAAGTCATAATTATGAGATACTAAGTCATAGTTATCAGATAAGGATCTTATAATTATGAGATACTAAGTCATACTTATGAGATAGTAAGCCATAATTATAAAATACTAAGTCATAATTATGAGATACTAAGTCATATTTATGAGATAAGGATCTTATAATTATGAGATACTAAGTCATAATTATGAGATAGTAAGTCATAATTATGAGATACTAAGTCGTAGTTATCAGATAAGGATCTTATAATTATGAGATACTAAGTCATAATTATGAGATACTAAGTCATAGTTATCAGATAAGGATCTTATAATTATGAGATACTAAGTCATACTTATGAGATAGTAAGCCATAATTATAAAATACTAAGTCATAATTATGAGATACTAAGTCATAATTATGAGATAAGGATCTTATAATTATGAGATACTAAGTCATAATTATGAGATAGTAAGTCATAATTATGAGATACTAAGTCATAATTATGAGATACTAAGTCATAGTTATGAGATAAGGATCTTATAATTATGAGATAGTAAGTCATAATTATGAGATACTAAGTCATAATTATGAGATAGTAAGCCATAATTATGTGTTAGTAAGTCATAATTATGAGATAATAAGTCATAATTATGAGATAATTCCTGTTATTTTTTTCTTTTGTGAATGCAATGCGGTTCCGTAGAAGATATTGTAAAAAAAAAAATAATAAAAAAAACGGAAAGAATGAAAGAAAGAAGTGTGTGTCGTTACAAAATGTTAATTCTAGAAGCCTTGAAGAGTTTCATTCATTCAAATAAATATGATAAATAATGAGACATTAAACAGCTTTTCACAGTTTCCTCGCTCTAAAATAAAAGAGAAACTTAAAATTTCCATTTTTTTAAATCAAAATTGATTAAAGAATAAAAACCCTGAAGGCTGAGAGTGTTAATGAACTGAAGCTACAAGTTTATCTAATAAATAACTAGCAGTTTATTTAATACAACATCATAATTCAATTAATAAATAAAATGTTGCATAAACATTTAGTTTTAAACCCTTTCTGTCTGAACGCTATCTTCAGCCTCGGCGCTCACTGAACACATCAGCATCAACACCTGACAATCAGAGAGGGAGACGCAGCTGAAGATCAGGTGGTCTCATCCTAATGATTTCCCCAACACACACACACACACACACACACACACAGCCACACACACACACACACAGTTACACACACACACACATACACACACACACAAAGACACCCCAACACTCCACGCTCAGACGCTACACTTTGATAGCCTCCTGCGCAGCTCGTTAGCGTGACTGCTAACAGAGCTCATGGCTACGTCTCATTTCTTGATGCTAAAGCGCCACGTGAGGCACAAGGAAGAGGACGAGTAATGTTACACAATGCAAAAACGTCTAACAAATTAATTTGATCTGTTTATTTCCCACAAGGATTTTTGAGACACTTTCTGATTTTAAAAAAGTGCGACCTAGCATACTGACTAGCACAGCTTTGGACTGGGGTGTGTCATCAGATGTTTGTAGGCCATTAATGATTCAGTGTGTTACTCCTGTAAAACTGTAATTCATTGTTTTCCGGACCAGGTTATTGTTAAAAAGAGAATCTGAGTTGGAGTTGAGGTGTAGGAGGCCACACCCCTTTTACTTGGAATGACAGGAACCTGGGGAGGGGTTCCCAGATGTCAGCCTGGGTTTTAACAATGGGAAGTGGGCGACATTTCCCCAAACAGCACATAAGAAACACTCTGGTGCGTGGAACGCTGACTCCAGCTCTGTAATGTCTATGAACAGGTTCTGCATGGCGCGATTCTCGCTGCATCACCGCAGTGTTCCTGCAGCAACGACACCAGACTGTTGTAAAATAAATCTGTGTATCATTGAAGTGTAAAGCTAACCATCTCCTGAACTAATGTAGATAAACTCTACTCAGTATAGGTCCTGGGAGGTGGCGCTTCACATGCATTGGCATGGGTGGGAGGCGGGGCTTCATACACATTGGCATGAGTGGGAGGCGGGGCTTCATACACATTGGCATGAGTGGGAGGCGGGGCTTCATACACATTGGCATGGGTGGGAGGCGGGGTTTCATACACACTGGCGTGGATGGGAAGCGGGCCTTCATATGCATTGGGGTAGATAGGAGGAGGGGTTTCATATAAATAGCCATGTACGGAAGATGGGGATTTATAAACATCAGCATGAATTGGAGGCGTGTCTTTGTATACATATCCATGGGTGAGAGGAGGAGCTTTATGTACTTTGGGTGTGACTTTGAGGAGGGACTTTGTGTGCACTGGCATGAACAGGGCGGGTCTTGTATATATGGGCGTGGCCGGGAGGGAGGCTCAGTGCAGGCACACCCACTATGATTCCACTATAATCGTTTTACACCCAGATTTTCCCCAGTACAGTTTTAATGTACAGATGGAACCTTTCGGAGAACCTTCACAGAACCCTTTAGCTTTACCAGAGCTCGGCCATTTTAAGAGATCACATTAAGAGAGAGAAAAAAATTAACGTCAGAGAGAGAGAGAGAGAGAGAGAGAGAGAGAGAGAGAGGAGAAAACATCAGGGTGAACAATGAGTCTCGATTTCATTGGTCTTTTCTATTTGTCTTCGCTGTAAATCCTGATAACCATCTGGGTTCATGCTGGAGGTGCAGGGTAGTTGCTATAGTAACTCTGGCCTCTCGTGTGTGTGTGTGTGTGTGTGTGTGTGTGTGTGTGTGTGTGTGTGTGTGTGTTTATAGTTCTAAAGGGATGGAAGGCGTCACCAAACACCACACGGTTGTTATGAGCATGAGACTGCTGGCTAGCACGCACACACACACACACACACACACACACACACACACACACATTTTCTGTCTCTCTCTCTCTCCCTCTCACATGCAGAGACACACAGCATGAAACAGTGCACTGCTGTATTTCTTTGTGAAAAGGCCAGAAGTCGGAATGATTTTATTTTAAAGCGGCAGTCTGTAATCCTTAAAATGTTTAGAGACCTGTAACAATCAAATCAGCACTAACATCCACAACTGGGGGTCATTTAAATGAAGTCATGCCACAAACCTAGCCACCTTTCATTATCTTTACTCCTCATGTTTACTGTTTTTCTGTCCCAGAAATAAGCCCCGCCCCTTACATGTAACTCATTCTTATTCTTATAGAGTTCTTTAAAAAGCATACTTGTAAGTGTTGTTTTAAGATGCAACGCCAAAACACACTGACTAATCATGCTAACTGCTAACAAACTGCCACTGTACAGCAGGACACGCCCCTTGAGGGCGGAGCAGATACTTTTCCAGTCTGGATTTTTTAGGAATACAATTAAAAATGAGAATTTCTCCACAATTCTATAATTTCACGGTAGATGATTTTAATTTCTCAGTAGTACTGTACAGCTGGCGTTTTTACTCTCCACTGAGGATGTTGATTTACTGTATGTAAACCACATCAGAGAAACTTTTATATATTTTTTGGTGACCGTCCATCACTGTTAGCATAGCATACATAGTTAGCATTTGAGACATACTTGTGTACAATTTGCAGAAAGAGATTTCTTAATCACAGACAGACGGAGTCGGGGAAAGAGTCTACACACACACACACACACACACACACACACACACACACACACACACTGTTTAATGTCAGCGCTATTAAGGATCCATTTAACTCCACAACAATCCATTATCCTGAGTGCGGGTTTAAATGTGAAGTCATTATGCTTGGAGTGATGGATCGTCCAATTAAACACCCCCTGAAATACGGGTCTGTGACCAGGGGTGCCAATACTTATTATTTATTAATCAGTTTGCATGAACTGGGTTCGATCGTTTCCCGCACAGAGCTGCTCTTATGATTCGGTCGCTGTAGATCAGGCGCTAGTGCTAATGAGAGCTACGTGAAATCTGTGTGTGTATGTGTGTGTGTGTGTGTGTGTTTTCCATGTCATGTTGCACATCACAGTAATTTGAATCCCAAAGAACGGCTTCACACGCACAGATGTTCCTCAGACTGAGCTTGAGATTTCGTTTTCTGTCCGTTAGCATGTTGTGGTAATTAACGTGGCCGCTGTGGCCGTTCCGCGAGCTCGCTGTACTCCTATTGGTGGGTTTTAGACAATCATGGTAACAGCGTGCAGGACAGTCGCTGGTCACGAAAGAGTGTCTGAAATAGCAGCGTTTTCTCGCAGCACCACTGCAGCTGCACAGTGACGGATGATTCTGTTGTTTCTGCTCTGATTATTGGGACTTGTTGCCCCTTTGAATTTGAAAAGCATAAAGCTTTTGGTCTTAGAGACACTATAAGCTGAATCCTTCCTCTGCCATGTCCTCAGATATGAGAGTCTTCTTCATGTTTAGACGTACTGCATTGACAGGATTGAGTGTTATTCAAGCAATAAACAATTCATGTGAAAATCAGATATGGCCTTTACAGAGAGTCAGAAAGAAAGAGTGTGATGGAAGCTAGTGTTTCATGAAGTTTATGCCTCTAGTGGGCAGTAAATGTACTGCAGGTAAGCCATGGAGGTCATTTACAATGAATAAATAAAAAGGCCTCGCACCTACAGGGTCCGGGTTCGATTTAGACATGCAGATTGATTGGCTTTCCCAAACTGCCCAAATTGTGTGTGTGTGTGTGTGTGTGTGTGTGTGTGCGTGTGTGTGTGTGTGTGTGTGTGTGTGTGTGTGTGTGTGTGTGTGTGTGCGTGTGTGTGTGTGTGTGTGTGTGTGTGTCCCAATGAGCCACACCAGACAGTTACTGAAGTGCACAGGATGGTTTCAGTGACGGCTGTGTGAGCAGCTCCTGTGGCAGGTTGAACTTCTTCAGCTGGCGAAGGAAATATCACCTCTGACGGGCCTTTTTAACAGCCTGAGAGACACGTGAGGAAGAGTGAGGTGAGGAAGAGCCAGGCAGGTGGAAAACAGCTGTCCTCAAATATTCATCATGTTTGATGTGCATGTCTGTGGTGTGTTAAATTCACCTCGTACCGTTTAGTCATGTGGCTGTGCACTGTTTAATGACCCTCAGTCATTACTGTTATATAATAATCACATATCTAGACACATTTTTCTTACACATATATACATTTCCATAAGTCTTCTTTTCATTTCTGTGAAGCTGCTTTGAGACAATGACCATTGTTAAAAGCGCTATAGAAATAAAATTTGAATTGAATTGAATTGAATATAAGTCATTAAAGGCTTGACATCACACCGTCCTGGTCTTATTAGCATTCTTTTATGTCTGATTTAATGCAATAGAAATATCGGGATAAATATTTATCCTCAGTCATGCAGGTGCGAGCAGCAGAGACAGGGAAGGTAGGAGTTTAAATATTTAGGGTCAGCTGTCCAAAGCAATGGGGAGTGTGTTGGAGAAGTGAAGAGGAGAGTGCAGGCAGGGTGGAATGGGTGTTTACAGGAAAAAGTTTACAGGACTGTAGTGAGACCAGCAATTGGAGACGTCGCTGCTGACAAAAAGACAGGAAGCAGAGCTGCAGGTGGCAGAGCTGAAGATGCTTTGAGAGGGACAAGAATGGACAGGAGTAGGAATGTGTATATTAGAGGGACAGTGCAGGCAGGACGGTTTGGGGACAAAGTTAGAGAGGCCAGATTGAGATTTGGTTTAGACTAAGGTTTGGACAGAGGACGGATGAGGTGAATGTCGAGTGGAGAACGTTAGAGATGGAGCTGGAGGAGAAGAGGAAGGACCAAGAGGAGGCTTATGGATGTGCTGAGGGAGGACATGCAGGAGGACGGACTGACAAAGGAAGATGTGGTGGACAGAGTTACTGTAGATGGAGACAGATGGTCCCTGTGGCGACCCCTAATGGAAGCAGATGAAATATCTATTCTCATTCGGCTCTCCACACTCGTGCTCTGTATTTCATCTTTCTGTACGTTTTACCTTTTTGTACTCTATGAACACACTGGAATGGCAACATGCAGTAAAACAGGAAGTCCTCATCAGATACGGCGATGGCTCTGAAAGAGCTCAGAACGGCCGGTGGAAGTCAGAGTCGCTCGCTGCTATAAATAAAGAAATAAAACACTAAGAAAACCAGGAAGCTCAGGAGACGTGGAGGTTTCAATAATAAACGCAGAAACGAGGAACAGGTGGAAGCGATTGTAGAGGAACGTGAACCAGCTGCTCGGGTTTCATCCCGCTGTGGGGTCAGGAGCGGGGCGGACCTCGCGGCCGTGTTTACAAAGTGATTCGCTTCTTCAGTAAAAATCTGTAGGGCGTGTGATCAGTGCCTGACGCTAGCTAACACCGACACGGCGCGCTGTGCAACCCTGCGGTGTAGCTGCGGTGTGTACCACAGGCCCTTCTCATTCAGCCAGGCTTTCTGTTTCAGCTAGCACACTCGCATGAGCTGACTAGCTTGCTAGCTCAGCGAATGAGGCTGCACCAGTGCTAACGGCTAACATTTTGTGCTAATTTTAGCCAAATCCAGTTTAGCATAGCACACATAGAGACAGAAGAGGAAAATCTCAGAACTGTGTGTGTGTGTGTGTGTGTGTGTGTGTGTTCAGTACACACACTGGCAGTGACCTGAGCTGGACAGGAAATTAAGCACAGCAAAGCAAACATACACACAATACTGTTCATACACATGGAAAATAAAAGAGGGAGATCTCTCCCGCTTTCCTTCTCTCCACACACACACACACACACACTCTCTCTCTCTCTCTCTCTCTCTCTCTCCACACACACTCACACACACATCTCTGAAACAACAATGAAGTGCAGTGTGTCAGAGAGAGGGAGAGAGAGAGTGTGTGTGTGTGTGTGTGTGTGGAGAGCAAGAGTGTGTGTATGTGTGTGTGTGTGTGTGTGTGTGTGGAGAGAGAGAGAGAGAGTGTGTGTATGTGTGTGTGTGTGTGTGTGTGTGGAGAGAGAGCGTGTGTGTGTGTGCGTGTGTGTGTGGAGAGAGAGAGAGAGAGAGAGAGAGAGAGAGAGAGAGTGTGTGTGTTGTGTGTGTGTGTGAAAGAGAGAGTGAGTGTGTTGTGTGTGTTGTGTGTGTGTGAAAGAGAGAGAGTGTGTGTGTTGTGTGTGTGTTGTGTGTGTGTGAAAGAGAGAGAGTGTGTGTGTGTTGTGTGTGTTGTGTGTGTGTGAAAGAGAGAGAGTGTGTGTGTTGTGTGGTGTGTGTGTGTGTGTGTGTGTGTGTGTGTGTGTGGAGAGAGTGTGTGTGTGTGGAGAGAGTGTGTGTGTGTGGAGAGAGTGTGTGTGTGTGGAGAGAGTGTGTGTGTGTGGAGAGAGTGTGTGTGTGTGGAGAGAGTGTGTGTGTGTGGAGAGAGTGTGTGTCTGTGTGTGTGTGTGGAGAGAGAGAGAGTCTGTGTGTGTGTGTGGAGAGAGAGAGAGTGTGTGTGTGTGTGTGTGTGTGTGTGTGTGGAGAGAGTGTGGGTGTGTGTGTGGAGAGAGAGTGTGTGTGTGTGTGTGTGTGTGTGTGTGTGTGTGTGTGTGTGTGTGTGTGTGTGTGTGTGTGGAGAGAGAGAGAGCATGTGTGTGTGTGTGTGTGTTTGAGAGAGAGAGAGCATGTGTGTGTGTGTGTGTTTGTGTGTGTGTGTGTGTGTGTGTGTGTGGAGAGAGAGAGACATGTGTGTGTGTGTGTGTGTGTGTGTGTGTGTGTGTGTGGAGAGAGAGAGAGAGTGTGTGTGTGTGTGTGTGTGTGTGTGTGTGTGTGTGTGTGTGTGTGTGTGTGTGTGTGTGTGTGACCTTGTGGAGTTTCGACTCATTACACTGGCTTTAGAGTTTAGATTCCCTGACAAATGATTCTAACCCCGCCCCCATCTTTATTTAATTGAAGTTATTGAATGTTGTTTATTTACTAATTATAGTGTTTTGTTTTGTCTGTAACAAATCTACAGTGTTTTATGTTGGTTTGTACTTTGAGAACCACAAACAGCCGAATCAAATTCCTTGTGTGTGTCGATATAAAACCCGATTCTGATCTGTCTGTCTGTCTCACTGTTTTTCTTTGTTTGTCTGTTTCGTTCTTTTTCTACCTCGGTTTGTCCATTTGTTTTTCTGACTCCCTCCTCGCGTTGCGGGTTTTGAAGGTGTGGTGCTCTGTGCAGTTTTATAAACACAAAGTTTCAGCTGCAGAAAGCCTAAAAACACCATCTGTATTACAAAGTGAACACACGACAATTCGCTTTGTTTTCCCAGAAACAAAATGATTTCTTGCTCTGACTGTGCAACACAAAGAACAAAGAGATTCTATTATAGTTTTTTCGGGGAGGACGGGGAGACGCTTCTGTAACAACAGCATTACAGATCATTAACTTTAGACACGACCTGAACATCACACACCTATCACTGAGTTAACTACATCACCACAGGAACACACACTGTTTAGCTCTGTGTGTTTCTGAGAAGCTTTACAGAAATGTTCTTGATCAGTGTAGTGCCACGCCCATCATTTTACTGCCCCCTAGGGGGCATGTTTCTCACCGCAGCTGCTCCACTCACTTACAGGTCAACTTCATAGAGAGAGAGAGGACAGATGAGAAACAGAGTGGGAGAAGTGTGGCACTAAACCAGGAACAAAACATCTACAGAGAGAGAGAGAGAGAGAGAGAGAGACAAAACGAAGGGAGAGAGAGACAAAACGAAGGGAGAGAGAGACGGAGAGAGAGAGAGACGGAGAGAGAGAGAGACAAAATGGAGGGAGAGAGAGACGGAGAGAAAGAGAGAGAGAAAGAGGGGAGAGAGGGAGAGAGAGAGACAAAGGGGGAGAGAGGGAGAGAGAGAGAGAGAGAGAGAGAAAGGGGGGAGAGAGGGAGAGAGAGAGACAAAGGGGGAGAGAGGGAGAGAGAGAGAGAGAGACGGAGAGAGAGAGAGAGACGGAGAGAGAGAGAGAGAAAGGGGGGAGAGAGGGAGAGAGAGAGAGAGAGAGAGAGAGAGACAAAATGGAGGGAGAGAGAGACGGAGAGAAAGAGAGAGAGAAAGGGGGGGGAGAGAGAGAGAGAGAGAGAACAGATGGACAGCGTGACTCTGCAATAATCTGGGAAGTTGAATAACTTTATTCTCCTCTGTAGATGAGCACCACAGAGCTGCGGGACTCTGATTCCGATTAGTCGGAAGACGTTGATTAATTTCCTAAACCCTCCGCGCCGACCCTAGTGCTGTGTTCACTGTGTTACTTGTGTAAAGCCCCTTTCACTCTCACATGTGGTCCAAAAGTCGATATATTTTTTTAGAAACTTCATGGATGTTTGACTGAATAGGTGCAGTAACATCTGCACATGATGTGTAACATCTGCTGAGTGTTTTAATACATCCGCTTACAATCGCTCATCAATCATCGGTCAAGTCATCAAAAAATGCCACGTCTGATAAATTACCTGACGAAACAGACAGTCTTCTCAGACGCTTTATATTTTTTCTACAGTAAATTCCAGACAGATGTTTAACGTGTTTGACATTTCAGATCAAAGAGAAAGAAACTCTGCATGTTTCAGATCAGTTCTTCACAGAGAGGACTCTCCCCAATCCAACATTCCTTCCGAAAATACACACAGCGCTCACAACGTGACACTTTGACCCGAAAAACACGCCACTGTTGACAACATGCTAACATCCCACTCTCGCCTTTTATCGTCCCGTTATAGAAATAATCCCAGCGCTGGAGGTTTATTTTCCCCAGAAGAACGAGATTTAATCTGCCTCCGTCTCCAGGCCTGCAGGGGGCACTGCTTTGATCTGCCGCCACCCAAACGAGGACCTGCAGGGAGGAAAAACAGAAACGGGGCCTGGGATAATAATAATAATAATCATGTCCGACAGGAAAGGAAGGTCGATGTCTCACATGTCTGCTGAACGTTGAGGAGTAAATAAAACTCAGCACGGCCGAGCGAGCGGCAGCACAAACCCCACATGTGTTTCTAATCCAGGGTGAAGCCCGGGTCAGGATAAAAAACAAAACTTGCCAGCTCGTCTCACTCCTCCGAATGTAACGGAAAACAAAAGCACTTTATTTATTTGTGTTCCTTCATTAAATCTTCAATATACATTTTTTTACATTTACATTTAGCAGACACTCTTATCCAGAGAGACTCATGTTTTAGTCTGATTATACGTGCGAGCAGCTCAAGGGCCCGTCAGTGGCAACCTGGTGGTGGTGAAAACGGCTGAACCTGAGACCTTCTGGACCACAGAGTGACGCCTTAACCACGAGGCTACCCTGTACGTCCTTCAGTAGGCTGAATGAAGAGGAGAAAAGATTCAGAGATCCAGAGAGAGAACAAACACAGGGAGTGTGGAGGCCGTGGAGACAGGGAGCACAGATGATGAGCAGGATGACCGTGGAGAGAAAGGCATAATCAGGAAAAATGGAATAAATGAGTTTAAACATTACATTAAATTTTTTTAGTAAGTCAATCATAAAGGATTAGAGTTAGTATTAGTGTTAGTATTAATCACAGGGTTAAGATCAGGCTTTAGGTTAGAGTTAGTATTAATCAATCACATCACAGGCGTTAACAGTCAAAGGGACGGTCGAGTCTGATCATTGTTAGTTTCATGTAATATCTTGGACTGAAGAAAATGATTTTAAAAAATGATGTACGTTACAAGAAGGACATTCAAGGAATATAATCTTAAAATGTATCAAAACATCCTGGAGATGCTGTGAATGTAATATATTTGATTAATAAATGCCAGGAAGTAATAAATATCATCAGATGCCTTCAGGAAAAGACTGCGGAGCCAGAGTAGTTAGTGTACCTCCCTCACTGTCTGTAGGTAGTGAATGGATGAGCAGCCACATCTGTCCTGTCAGGGAGGGTTATAGTGTAAACTCAGCTATTAAAACCTCGCCAGCGTCTGCTGTCCTGAAAGGCCAGGGAACAGGGGAGTGGGGGAGAATGACACCTAGAGTTGGTAGCAGAGGTGGAAAGCGCGTTTAAAAACGCCGGAGAGCGGCATGCGAGCGGGGCAATGGAACGAGCACCGGGGACTTGAAAGATTCGGGTGTAAGGCAGGAGCTTCCGTGGCTCTTCAACTCTCACACGGAGCTGGATTTTCGTGACCCTGCCGCCAAGAAGGAAAAGGCCACAAGGAGGTACACGTCACGGCCCCTGTTCCCAGCCGGGGAAAGCCGCCCAGCCGCTGGACGTCACAGAGGACTCCAGTCTGAGGCCAGGAGAGCTGAAGGGGCCAGTCCGGCTATTCCCCTGAGAGCAGAACCAGCACGAGCGAACTGCGCAGGAACTGCTGCCACTCTGCCCGCCGCCACCACTCACCAGCCTGTGCCTGCATGCCAGCGGGACACTGCCCACCAGACCTGCACGTGAACATTCTTCCCTCCTTTAACCCTTTTTCCTTTCCCCATTTCTCCCATAATACCGGGCCTCGTGTCCGTGCTTTATGGTGCTGCCCGTGCACAAAGGGACAAACCTGTTACCTGATGCATCGGGGAAGGAAAAAATTAGCAACCCGGAGACCACTGCACTGATCGATTGATGGGCGGGGAAAACCAACTCGCAAGAACAATGAAGAGGGAAACAGATGCTGAACATTGATGAAATGCCATCAAATTCTTATGAAGCAAACCGCTGGCCATATTTAAGCACTTTGATTTCAAGCACAAGAAGGACAATAGCTTTATTATTAAAGATTGTTTGAGATTTATATCTGCTTGTCTTTTTGAACTACACTAGAATGGATATTCATCCATCCATCCAGAAACCCCTGTAGTCCAACTAGGGACCATGGAGGCCAGTGGTGACCACTGTATTTATTCCGTGATAGGACCTCTAGTCAACACTCAGACACTACAGGTAATTTGGGCCTGGACTGGACTGTGGAAGGAAACTCGCTACACACGGGAAGAACATGTAACCTACTGTACATATTGGATTCCAAACATCATTAAAAAACATAGAAGAAGAAGAGCAGGACCAGAGTGGGACTAAAACATCCTGAAAACCACCTGTAACACCCAGGTGTGTTGATTTTAAAAGATCTCTGATTCTTGACTGATGGAGCTACTGTTTGCTGACATTATCATTATTCTCATACTTAGAGATCAGAGTAATGACAGAACACTATTCCTGAAAATAATTTGGGAGAGTCTCTGTTCCATTACCTAAGATGGGTTTAAGAATATTAAAGAATATACTGCTGCCAGCCACTAGAGGGCCTCAGAGGGATTTAAACATCACGTTTGACTTCCTGTTACAACATTCCCACATATACTGTACAAATACTGTACATACTGTACTGGTTTAAAGAAAAGTACCAGTATACCAGTATACATAGTACCAGTCAAAGGTTGGACACACCTTCTGATTCAATGTTTTTTGTTTATTGATTTATTTTCTGCATTACTGGATGATAGTGGAGATTTCACTATTAAATAACATATATGACATACAATTAAGCAACAGTAACAGTCAGTTGCTATTCTAAGACTTGACGGTCAGCTGTTCTGGATCGGTTTGCACAAGAACAGTATTGTGTGTCGAGTGTGTGTGTAAACCCCATCGAGCTCCGTGATGAAACTGTCTCTCATGAAGACCAAAACTTACTGCTGCAGAGGAGACGTTCATTTAGAGTCACCAGCCTCAGAAATCACCAATTAACCTCAAGCAGCACCTCAGATTAGAGCCGTTATGAAGCTTCACAGAGCAGAAGGAGCAGATAAACATCTCAATATCAGCTGTTCAGAGGAGATGATTGTGTGTTTTATAGAAACGCCTTCAGTGTTGTGTTACAGTGTAGAGAGAAAGAAACATCAGGAACCAGCATGGAGTTAGAAGGGGTGTACAAACTTTTACATGTTCTCTCCGTGCTTGGTGGGTTTCCTCTGACACGCGGATTAGTCTAATTGGCGTTTCCAAATTGCCCGTAGTGTGTGTGAATGACAGTGTATCTCCAGGATGGTACTGTAAGTATCCGTTGCCTGATGTGCCAGATGGCATGTGAACTGACCCAAGACCAGCTGTAGTCAATAGTGTGTGTGATTTGTGATGTCCCCAGTTATTGTGCACTATGTGTTGGTGAGGACCGATTTAGATTTTCTTTTGCATTATGAGATCCTCAAATCCCCTGACTGTGCCAATCCCTCAGTAGTGCCACCTGTCTGCCCTCCTGGCAGGGCTCGATGAGGGACCTCTGGCCTTTCTCCTCCACAACATCTAACTGAATCAACACCACAGCTGATGAGATTTCAACATAAAGGAAAATAAAGTCCTGCTGATTAAATTGATGCAGCCGCTTCTGTTTACTCAGCCTTGGATGCTTCCTGTTTTATTCACTACACACTTTTCCCCCCATTTGGGCCGCAGCCACTTACTGAGAACTGATTTTATTTTCAGCTCAGCATTAGTTCTGAAGAAGCTGATCAGAGGATTCTCTCTCTCTCTCTCTCTCTCTCTCTCTCTCTCTCTCTCTCTAATAATTAAATGTCTTTCTTTTATTTATAATAACATTCTCTTAAAATTCTGTTTTTATCCTGTAGTCATCTATAATCCTAATGTTTCTGAGGTTTTATGCTTTCTGTTTTAATGTCTGTCCATTTCTTATTTCTTGGTTTCTTACTGTTCCATGTCTATTTTAATTTTAACAGCTTGAATTAATTTGATATTTTTCTTTTTCTTATTGTTTGTCTTCTTTGTTATTTGTTATGTGAAGCACTTTGTGCAACCTGGAGTTGTTGATAAGTGCTATATAAATAAGTTATTGATTAAATCTTTATCTTCAAGTTAAATGTCTATAGAGTACATTAAAGCTCCAGCCACATGCGGCGCTCAGTTTCAGAGGGATGTCTCGGGCACTCGTCCACTCAGACGGTAAGATCGATAGAATAAATATAAAATAATATAAAATAATGACGTACTTTTATGACTCATTGCGTGAAAGCCTGGACCCTTTCTGAACCCTACACAGTGACTTATACTCCTCATTGTAAATTCTGATCCTTAACCTCCATAACTCCGTGGAGAACGTTCTGAACCCCAAACGAAAGGAACAGGACAGGAACCAGTGAGAGCGCGAGTGTGAGAGCTGAAAGCATCGAAATTAAATTAAACAGGTCAGGAGTTCAGAAGATGAGCATGAATGAGACTATAGTTGACAGTAAGTGGAGGAATTTCACCCCTTGTGCACCTTGTCCATCCCTCCATCCCCCTATCTGTCTCCTCACATTCCACACCAACACCCACACGGAGAGACACGGCATGGGAACCGGAAAAATCCTGTGCTTATAGTGTAGGTGGTGCAGGGAAGAAAAGAAGAAAGGAAGGAGGAGGAGGGAAAAAAGAAGTTAGGAAGAAAGAATAACTGGAAGAGGAGGAGAAGAAAAAGAAAAATATAATAATAATAATAATAAGCTAAATTGGAGAAATGATAATACTTTAATGGGAAATATTGCTGTCCCTTTTAGTTATGCTGTTATAGTTAGTCCTGCCGGAGTCCCTGCTTGCACTTTGCACTAATATACATTCACCTTATACATGTTGACTGTGACCAGACCTAACTGCCATCTCTCCTTATTTTCTGTTCTCTCCTTTTCTGCTCTCTCTCTCTCCCTCTCTCCTTTCCCTCTCTCTGTCTCTCTGTCGAGCTATACATGTTCGCTCCTGAGTTGCCAGTGATCCAGACCCCTCTGCCCTCTGGAGCCGTCTAACCCGTCCTGGAGTCCTGCTTCTGGTTGGAGATCCCGTCACATGGATGCCCCGTGTGGTCTGCCTGGATGCGCTTGGTGGCTGGGGATGGTTTCCATGAAGACTGTCCTATCATCGATTGATGCTCTGGGGACCTGTGACTTCAGTTGTTCGATAGCTCAGGACTGGAATCTCCTACAGTCTACCTGAGCCTCCAGGAACAAACTGGACTCCTTTTAATTTAAATTTTAACACATCTCCTGTTACACTGAACTTCCAGTACACATTATTATGCTGATCATTCTCTGCTATCCGTTATCACCCAGATGAGGATGGGTTCCCTGTTGAGTCTGGTTCCTCTCAAGGTTTCTTCCTATTACCATCTCAGGGAGTTTTTCCTTGCCACCGTCGCCCTCGGCTTGCTCATCAGGGACAATCTTATCATTTTGATTCATACACATTGCATAAAAACTTACTTCTTTTTATTGTGTAAAGCTGCTTTGCGACAATGTCAATTGTTAAAAGCGCTATATAAATAAAATTGAATTGAATTGAATTGAAATATTATAAACATGTCTCATCTAGCACACACACACACACACACACACACACACACTTCAACATCTGTGACTCAATTCCCAAATATGATAATATTAATCAGGAATGTTTTGTTTTACACATTGCAGCTTTCACTGTGACTCAGACCTGTTACTGACTCCCTCACACACACACACACACACACACACACACACACACACACACACACAAGCACAGTCAATCTGACATCACTGTGCAGGTGCCTATGAAGTTGTCTCTCAACATAAATTCATAAATAAACTAGAGAGGTACATTTTCTGAAGTAAAGGGGGGTTGGGGGGGGGTTGGGGGGGGCGGGGGGGGTTGGTGCTTGCTGTGGCAAAACATTGGAGTCGTGCTAGCAACATGTTAATCTTCTTCTTCTTTGTCTTTCGTCTGCTCCCTTTCAGTGAATCATAAACCTCCATCTAACCCTGTCCTCTGCATCCTGGTCTCTCACACTACCTTCATGTCCTCTCTCACTGTCCATAAATCTCCTCTCTGGTCTCCTCTAGACCTCCTGTCTGGCAGTTCCAACCTCAGCGTCCTTCTGCAGATACACTCAATGGGGCAAATCTGGGCACCTCTTGTGCCCCGTGGGTAAGACTTATGCCCTCTTGCGTGGTATGTTCTGACGCAACGTGTTCTGACGTGCAAACCTCTTCACATTTAAGTTTTCTACCAAATACTTGCTCTGCGCTAGAATCCATCAAAGTTTGTCTAAATGTTAAGTCTCTATGTAAAATGAGGCAAATTTGGGTGCCTCTTGCGCCCCAGGGGTATTTATTTATTTATACAATTTATCCCCTCTTGAACCTCTTCAAATTTGGTCAATTTGAGTTTTCTACGAAATTCTTGCTCTGCTCTACAATCCGTCAAAGTTGGTCTCAATGTTAAGTCTATGGAACTATTTTTTTTTTTCACACCTTAAAAAAGTTATAGCGCCCCATTCCCAAATAAGCCGCACAGTTTGACACCTCATTCATGGGTCTACGACAAACTGTACGGGACTAGTTACAAATCAAGCAGACAATCAGAGCTGAACATCAAAGTTTAGTTAAACACCAAAAGATCTGACTAGCGCTAGTCTGTGTCACTCAGCTAGCTAACACAGACGAGTGTTTGAGTCAGGGATCAACATTAAGAGGTTGATCACAGCGTTCAGGAAGGTTCAGGAGCATCAGTGAGATGCATCAGGAACAGGAACAGCAGTGTTCTCAACAGCTCCAGGGCTTCTGAGACGTTCCTCAGTTCCACGTAAACATAAAGCCCAAACCTGCAGGTCAGGGGGCAAAGGTCAAACCTGCAGAAGCTCAGTAGAAAGCAGGTGGTCTGAAGGAAAGGGTCAAGGTTGAGAGCTGAACATCTGCACACATGTGCGATAGGAGAGACTTCAAATAAAGAGGGAGAGAAAAACACAGCTACCAAAATACTCAGACTAATCCATTCATCCATTCAGACGTCTATCCGTCCATCCATACAGACATCCACCCACCTGTCTACCCACACATACAGACGTCCATCTGCCCATCCAGATATCTGGACATTGATCCACCTGTCCATCTGTCCATCCATACTCTTTCTTTCTTTTTCCTTCCTGTCTCTTTATTCCAGCAAACTAGTTTAATAATTCCTTTTGTAAAGTACATTTAGTCAATTATTTGTAGTGAGGACAGCTCAGTGGTTAAAACATGGTACTACTGATCAGAAGGTCACAGGTTCTAACCCCATACTACCATGCTGCCAATGCTGGGCCCCTGATCGAGGCCCTAACCCCTCATCTGCTCAGATATGTAATGAGCAGATAAATGTAAAAATGTAAATGTCTGCCAATTGCTAAATGTCAAAGCAACTCTCCGGACTAAAGTGACAGAACTTCTGACCTCCTGAACTTCCACAGAGCACTGGACTTCTTCTCCTGTTAATCACACAGTCACGTTCTTCACCACCTCCACCTTCCTCCCTTCCACCACTAATCTCCAGCTTTCAGAGTAAACACTTCTTCTGCAGAATTGTTATCTCCTCTTAACTCTAACTCCCTTCCCTCATCAGTCTGATTCCCCTCCACATTCTCAAGGCCGCTGTGTCCATCACCTTCAGTCCAGATGATGAATGTTTTTTATTCACTAACTGTGTCCCAGTTCATTGTTAAACTGCAGCCTCAGCCACATTTCAACCAAAAATGCAGACTCGAGTTTAATTCACACTGACCGTGTGTATTTTTGTCTGTGTGATGGAAACAGGACAGAAATGCTCCCACACTGGTGGTGCTTCATTTTCCTCAGTTTGGACAGGAAGTCCCAGGATTGGGGCAAAAGGAAGCCTGGGGTCAGATATGAAGACTCAGAAGACAGCAGTGGTGGATCAGCTGGTTAAGACTGTAGGTTACTGGGTTACACCACCAAGCTACCACCGTTCAGCCCTTGAGCAAGGCCCTTAACCCTCTCTGCTGCAGGGGACGCTGTATTCTGGGACTGACCCTGCACTTTGACCTCTGCTTCCTTACAGGGACATGCGGAAAAATCATTTCACTGTGACACATAATTGAATGTTAATCTTAAGTGACTTGATTAGACAAAGGGGGCTCAGTAGAAAGACACTTCCTTCTGCCCTCCTGACTCCAGTTCAAACCCCAGCCATGATTGCTGGTGATGATTCTCTTATAGTTTGTGTTTTACTGCCACCTAGTGGTTACAGAGGACACTGTTTGAATAGGACATAAAGACTGGTAAATGATGGAGATACAGTGTGAGTGCTGTGTATTGACAAATGATCAAAGCTAACCAATAGATTCCATTCAGGTATTAATACCAGTCCAGTGGGGCCTACAGACATACAGGGTTGGACAGATTGGACAAGAAGCCCCAGTTTAGGTGTAACGAAACCTGAGGCGGGACAGGAAGTAGACTCAGGTTATATATGGATAGGGAATAAGCCCCAGGGTGGGGAGAAAGCGAGGGGACGGGCAAATAACCCAGGGTTGGGTTTGAAGACGCCACAGTTTGGGCAGAGAGCCAGAAGTTAAGGAGCAGGTCACATGATCCTAAATATACTCATACTTAATATAATAATAATAATATAATAATAATAATATATATTATTATTATTATTGTTGTTGTTGTTGTTGATGTTAAACAGGCTCAAACACACACATACACACAAAGCTATTTCACATTCACACAGAACTCTGATGCAGGAAGGTGGACAGTGGATTATACTGTAAATAACACTAACAGTTTATTGTTCATTAATCAACAGTACTGTTGCTGTAATGAATAAAAGCTCTCTGAAGGCAGTTTTTGCTGCTGTAATGTTAAATATCTGTTAAAATAATAATGCAATAAACCGAAAACATAACATTAGGTTAAATAGTTTTAACAGTAAAGATGCTGACGCAGGTCCGACTCTCTGGACACTGACAGACGCTGGAGACTCCTTCAAGAGACTGTTAATGTTTAATCTTTGTTAAATAATAATAATTTATTTATAATCATAAGAATTCCAGCACCTCAGTGTTTCTGTGTACCTCATACTGTAATAAAAAAAATAATAAATTGACATTCTATTGATTTAACGGGAAGTTCTAAGGGAAGTAACAGGCATTTGTGTTAGCGTTAGCACGCCGTCGGCGGTGCTTCTCACTGGGATAAAACATCATTCAGACTGTGTTTCTTATCTCTGCCTGGCCATCATTTAGGAAGTTAACAGCAGTGTATCCAGGCTTCAGGCCTCCGATGAGGATTTGAGCTGCTGCAGCTCCGTCTCCACCTCGGCCTGGGCTGCAGGGAGATGCTTCTGAAACACCGCCGCGATTTCCTTAAAGGTCTTGCCTTTAGTCTCAGGAACTCGTAAAGCCGTGAAGGTGGTGGATCCGGCCAGGAGGACCATGAAGATGATGAAGACATACGTGCCACAGAGTTTCTGCAGAGAATGTAGAAGCTTTTAATCCTGAGGTCAGAGATTCTCACCAGGGGAATTTAAACTGAGGAACATCAGAAACATTAGAACTAAAACACAGCAAACATTTGGGTAAGTTGGGTAAGTGTGTGTCCTGTCAGTCAGAGTGTAGGGGGCGTGGCCTATGTGTGTGTCCTGTCAGTCAGACTGTAGGGGACGTGGCCTCTGTGTGTCCTGTCAGTGAGACTGTAGGGGGCTTGGCCTCTGTGTGTGTCCTGTCAGTCAGAGTGTAGGGGGCGTGGCCTCTGTGTGTCCTGTCAGTGAGACTGTAGGGGGCGTGGCCTCTGTGTGTGTCCTGTCAGTCAGAGTGTAGGGGGCGTGGCCTCTGTGTGTGTCCTGTCAGTCAGAGTGTAGGGGGCGTGGCCTCTGTGTGTGTCCTGTCAGTCAGACTGTAGGGGGCGTGGCCTCTGTGTGTGTCCTGTCAGTCAGTGTAGGGGGCGTGGCCTCTGTGTGTGTCCTTTCAGTCAGAGTGTAGGGGGCGTGGCCTCTGTGTGTGTCCTTTCAGTCAGAGTGTAGGGGGTGTGGCCTCAGTGTGTGTCCTGTCAGTCAGAGTGTAGGGGGCGTGGCCTCTGTGTGTGTCCTGTCCGTCAGAGTGTAGGGGGCGTGGCCTCTGTGTGTCCTGTCAGTCAGAGTGTAGGGGGCGTGGCCTCTGTGTGTGTCCTGTCAGTCAGAGTGTAGGGGGCGTGGCCTCTGTGTGTGTCCTGTCAGTCAGACTGTAGGGGCGTGGCCTCTGTGTGTGTCCTGTCAGTCAGAGTGTAGGGCGTGGCCTCTGTGTGTGTCCTGTCAGTCAGACTGTAGGGGGCGTGGCCTCTGTGTGTGTCCTGTCAGTCAGAGTGTAGGGGGCGTGGCCTCTGTGTGTGTCCTGTCAGTCAGAGTGTAGGGGGCGTGGCCTCTGTGTGTGTCCTTTCAGTCAGAGTGTAGGGGGTGTGGCCTCTGTGTGTGTCCTGTCAGTCAGAGTGTAGGGGGCGTGGCCTCTGTGTATGTCCTATCTGTCAGAGTGTAGGGGGCGTGGCCTCTGTGTGTGTCCTGTCAGTCAGAGTGTAGGGGGCGTGGCCTCTGTGTGTGTCCTGTCAGTCAGAGTGTAGGGGGCGTGGCCTCTGTGTGTGTCCTGTCAGTCAGAGTGTAGGGGGCGTGGCCTCTGTGTGTGTCCTGTCAGTCAGACTGTAGGGGGCGTGGCCTCTGTGTGTGTCCTGTCAGTCAGACTGTAGGGGGCGTGGCCTCTGTGTGTGTCCTGTCAGTCAGACTGTAGGGGGCGTGGCCTCTGTGTGTGTCCTGTTAGTCAGAGTGTAGGGGGCGTGGCCTCTGTGTGTGTCCTGTCAGTCAGAGTGTAGGGGGCGTGGCCTCTGTGTATGTCCTATCTGTCAGAGTGTAGGGGGCGTGGCCTCTGTGTGTGTCCTGTCAGTCAGAGTGTAGGGGGCGTGGCCTCTGTGTGTGTCCTGTCAGTCAGAGTGTAGGGGGCATGACCTCTGTGTGTGTCCTGTCAGTCAGAGTGTAGGGGGCGTGGCCTCTGTGTGTGTCCTATCTGTCAGAGTGTAGGGGGTGTGGCCTCTGTGTGTGTCCTGTCAGTCAGAGTGTAGGGGGTGTGGCCTCTGTGTGTGTCCTGTCAGTCAGAGTGTAGGGGGTGTGGCCTCAGTGTGTGTCCTGTCAGTCAGACTGTAGGGGGCGTGGCCTCTGTGTGTGTCCTGTCAGTCAGAGTTTAGGGGGTGTGGCCTCTGTGTATGTCCTATCTGTCAGAGTATAGGGGGCGTGGCCTCAGTGTGTGTCCTGTCAGTCCTAGTATTACCCCCTATTAGTCCCCATTACTCACTCACTCTCACTCATCGTCTATTTCACAGGGGCGGAGCCTATCCCAGAAGACTTCACAGGGCACACACATACAATTTGTGAACATCAGTTACCCTAACCTGCATGTTTTTGTACTGTGGGAGGAAACCGGAGTACCTGAAGGAAACCCACCAAGCACGGGGAGAACATGCACACTCCATGCACACAGACCCGAGGTGGGAATTGGACCCGGACCCTGGAGTCACGAGGGCACAGTGCTAACCACTAAGCCTCAATGCCACCTGGTACAAATTAATAATCTTAAAATAAACGTTAAAGTTGTGCTCTTCTAAAACCACTGTACCTCTATGTAAGGGAAACACATGCCGATGATGAAGTTACAGGTCCAGTTGCAGAAGCCGGCGAGCGTGATGGCTGCAGGTCGCGGACCCTGACTAAACAGTTCAGCCACTATGAACCACGGGATCGGACCTGGCCCGATTTCAAAGAAGCTCACAAACAGAAAAATGGCCGTCATGCTCAGGTAGCTCATCCATGTGTATTTGTTCTGGAAAACACGAGCATAAGGAAAGACAATGAACTGATATTTTGTGCAGTAATCAGGGATTATTTGGGGAAATGTATTTTGAGGCACAAAATTGCAGTAGCCACTATGCAAAACTGACCGCCGTATCCAGCTCTCATGATACAACCATACAGCTAACAGTGACGTATATTCTATTTCTCAGTCACATGTAGAGTCAGTGTTACACAGCTAACAGATGAATCTGTCTGTGTGCTGATATATCTTAAGCTAATATTTAAAGGTAAGAAGTTTTACTTGAGTTTTTTTTCCAGTGCTGTGAGCAGTCATGTTGATTTGACTTTTTGACCTTTCAGATAAAGACGTAATGATTTAGGAGGCGGAAATTAACAGGAATTTATACTTTCTTGTGAATGTAAGAAAATTACAAAATTGAGGTTAAAAAATAATCAATTCATGTAGTATATCTTATAGTATATATACCCCCCCCCATCCCCGCCCCCAACCCCGAATTGTCACTGAGACCTGTTTATATATTAAATCCCTTAAAACCCAAGCAGCACAGAAACGTGTCAGAAACATAACACAGGTCAAGAAAAATATGTTTGCATGTGCACAAATGTGCTACAGACTTTAAATTGTGTATCCTAAGCCCTATATGTTTATTTAAAAAAACAGCAAAAAAAAAAAAAAGGCCAAAATGAGTTTTAAGGGTCTTGTACACACTGCAGTACCCTGAATGTCCACCAGAGACAGCGCATTTAGAAGATTGTGAACTCATGGTACCTGCAGCTCATTAACTCATCAGACACTTGAACCGCTCGCACTTTATCTTATCTCATCACTGGGTGTGAATTGCTCAACTCCCGTTCACGAGCATCCGGCTGCACATTACTTTTCCGGACTTTGATGTTTAGAGTTTTTTTTTACTTAAGCGTCAAGACACACACTCTCATCTAGCACTGATTATTCTTCCTACCTGTTTCATACCATTCACCTTCATGTGCAGTATAAACAGCGTTACAGGGTTGATTCATTCTCTAGAATAACTCACTTCACCGAACATTAAATGTAGTTATAAATAAAACTTTTCATAGTTTGCTAAGTTGTCAGTGTAAGAGGAATAAAACACAGACTGCTTCATCACACCAATCTTGTGTAACGACGCGGGTCGCGCGAGGGACAGAGCCGTGCTTAAACTGTTCAGAACGGGCAAATCTGCAAGCTGTTACCACGCGGAGTTCTGAACAGGCAAAAGCACGGCCATTTATACACACGGTTGCTAGGCAACGCCGCCGTCAGGCAATCAGCCTGAACGAGCCGCACCTGGCGACGTGTTTATTTAAGGGTCCTGATACCGGCGCACTTCGTGCGATCATTTAGGTAGCACCGGTGAAGGTATCAGGGCCAAAGAAAAGAAAGAAAGAAAGAAAGAAATTAAAATAAAATAAAAGAAAGACAGACAGCTGTTTAGGGACAGAGGCAAAGCCCCAGCCTCTGTCTATTTAAGACGCCGGTGAGAGCGAGTGAGAGAGAGAGATAGAGAGAGCGGCACGCAAAAGTACAGCGTGCACGCTCACTACAGTTTGTTCGTGCACGAAGCACAAACTCTCTCTCTCTCCCAAAATCCTCGGTAGGGCGAACACCCCGAGAGGACAAGTTTTGTTTTATTTCCAGAGCCCCGTCCGTTCTCGCGTAGACGGCGGAGCTCTGTTTATTTTGTGTTTTCACTTTCATTTATTTTCCTTTAAGTTCCTTAATTAATAATCCCACGCTATCTCCAAACGGGAAGGTCTTCCCGTGTGTATCACAAGCACTCTCACTATCTCCTATTTCACTGACCCACTCTAACGCCCAGCATAAGGGCTCTTATAATTAAAAAACATCGCGTGGTGCGGCTCTCCATACCGCACCACGTAACAGAATGATCGCACCACCAGAAGAGCCCGCGGGCTTGGAGCGGGTGCAGGAAATAGTTGAGGGTCAAGCGAGAGTGCTTGATAAACACGAGGAAACTTTAACCGTTTTAATTTCGGAGATGCGTGGGATTAATAAGCGCCTCGAGCAAGTTTTTGGGCAGCTCGAGGCGCGTGCCACTTCCGGGTTTCCATCTGGCCGCGAGTCGATTCCGGAGTCGACTCGCGCCCCCGGTTCAGTGGCTCAACTACCCCATCTGGTGGCTGAAACTCGACTACCACCTCCACCGCCGTATGCGGGAGAGCAAGAGAGGTGCAATGCCTTCATACTGCAGTGCTCACTGATATTCGAGCTGCAACCTTCGCAATTTCCAACTGAAAGGGCGAAGGTTGCATTTATGGTGTCTCTGCTCACAGGCAGAGCCCTAGAGTGGGCAACTGCAGTGTGGCAGCACCTCCTCTCTGAGCATGCCACCCTAAGTGCGTTTGTTGATGCACTTAGGGCTACTTTCTATCATCCGCATGCGGCGAGCAGTGTAGTGTCGCCCCTCCTTTCTATTCATCAAGAGGGGCGATCAGTAGCTGACTACACGGTCGAGTTTCGTACCCGGGCTGCCAGTTCGGGGTGGAATGACGCAGCCCTTATGGCTGCGTATACACACGGGCTCTCAGAGCGGCTAAAGGATGAGCTAGCCTTACGTGATCCTCCACAGGATTTGGAGGAGTTTTATAGGCTAGCCATCCGGGTGGATAACCGCCTCCGTGAGCGTCAGGTCGGAGGTTCCGGCAGCTCCAGGCGGGGAACATCTCCACCCCAAAAAAGCCACTCCACGCGCCTAGCCAGTCGCTCCCCCGGCTATAGGCGCGAAGTCTCACCTCTGCCCATGGAGACAGAGTCTGAGGCTTCAGATCCCATCCCTGATTTTGAGCCTGAAGATCCAGAGCTGGAAAACATGGGAGAGCCCATGCAGATAGGCGTCGCCATGCTTGCCCCTCAGCCTGGCAGCCCACGGGGCTCCCAGAGGGCAAGCGATGCCTGTGGTGAAGGTAACCACAGACGGGGTCACCCCAGGAGGGGTGGGTCAGGTGTGACCCAAAAGTCAGGACCCCGTCATGCAGGGCTCTTCCTTCCAGCCACGCTCTCAGGGCGCGGGATCCGGAGAGCACGAACGGAGGCGTTGATAGATACGGGGGCCATGGGAAATTTTATTGACGGGAGGTTAGCTGCAGCACTGGGTATTCCAGTTAGCCCGCTCCCTTCCGCCATCCCATTGGTCTCCCTGGCCGGCCAGCCAATTAAGTCAGGGTGTGTGACACACAGGACGGTCCCAGTGCTACTACGGCTCGGACGTCATTCAGAGCAGATCTCATTTCTGGTAACCCGGGTGCCAGAAAAGAGAGTAGTGCTGGGGTTTCCCTGGTTACATCGTCACAACCCTCGCATAGACTGGCCGACCCGTTCCATCTCGAACTGGGGATGTCAGTGCGCCCTAAGCTGCCTTAAGGGTGGCCAACCCCCAGTTCCAGCGCCTCATGCCCCAGTACCCCGTTCTACTGCCCCTCAGGGCTACTGGGATGTTAAACCCCGCCGTAGGCCCATACCAACCCGTGCTACACCACGCACCTTATTCCCCCCCATACACCCACCCGGGGTGACTGAGCGGCGGACCGCCAGGCTCAGTGTTAAGAGCCTGGGTGATCGAGTGCCCCGCGCTCGGCGAACACAGGACCCTGAACCTACGAAAGAGGTTCATAGGGTCCAGGTTGACTCTCGGACGTCGGGAGCCGTCCGTAGAGGGGGGGGTACTGTAACGACGCGGGTCGCGCGAGGGACAGAGCCGTGCTTAAACTGTTCAGAACGGGCAAATCTGCAAGCTGTTACCACGCGGAGTTCTGAACAGGCAAAAGCACGGCCATTTATACACACGGTTGCTAGGAAACGCCGCCGTCAGGCAATCAGCCTGAACGAGCCGCACCTGGCGACGTGTTTATTTAAGGGTCCTGATAGCGGCGCACTTCGTGCGATCATTTAGGTAGCACCGGTGAAGGTATCAGGGCCAAAGAAAAGAAAGAAAGAAAGATAGAAATTAAAATAAAATAAAATAAAAGAAAGACAGACAGCTGTTTAGGGACAGAGGCAAAGCCCCAGCCTCTGTCTATTTAAGACGCCGGTGAGAGCGAGTGAGAGAGAGAGATAGAGAGAGCGGCACGCAAAAGTACAGCGTGCACGCTCACTACAGTTTGTTCGTGCACGAAGCACAAACTCTCTCTCTCTCTCCCAAAATCCTCGGTAGGGCGAACACCCCGAGAGGACAAGTTTTGTTTTATTTCCAGAGCCCCGTCCGTTCTCGCGTAGACGGCGGAGCTCTGTTTATTTTGTGTTTTCACTTCCATTTATTTTCCTTTAAGTTCCTTAATTAATTATCCCACGCTATCTCCAAACGGGAAGGTCTTCCCGTGAGTATCACAAGCACTCTCACTATCTCCTATTTCACTGACCCACTCTAACGCCCAGCATAAGGGCTCTTATAATTAAAAAACATCGCGTGGTGCGGCTCTCCATACCGCACCACGTAACATCTTGTACATTTAAATTTCCTCCAAATTTCAATGTGAATGCCCCGCCCATATCCCCGCCCACTGAAACACCATAGACGCGACACGGAGGGCAGACAGGTGGTGAGACACATTGTTTTCACATTGTAACATGAGTGTGAGTGTTAGTGACCTCACCAGGTTAACCAGTCCGATGGTCATTCCCAGGGCGCACACACACATTCCACCGAACCCGATTAACAGCAGGGTTTTTCTCCCGGCCCGGTCCACCAGAGCCACCTACACACACACACACACACACACACACACACACACACACACACACACACACAGTTGTAGTGTAGTGTTTATGTGCACTATGTAGTGAATAGGGTGTGTGTGTGTGTGTGTGTGTGTGTGTGTGTGTGTGTGTGTGTGTGTGATTTGAAACACATCCACATTGTACAGAACATTGCTAAGTAGTGAAAAGATCAGATGAGCTTCACATGTGATTCTGTTTCTGTGCAGATAAAGGCTCTCGACCGTTTCTTAGCAGCATCTGTGTGTGTGTGTGTGTGTGTGTGTGTGTGTGTGTTCCAGCACTGTTTGTCTTGTCATTAGCATGCACTCACTGAGAGCAGTGTGAAGACTGTGTTTACGACTCCGACCCCGATGGTGGCGTAGACGGGCTGAGCGACTCTGGCCGTGTGGAAAATGGAGGTGGAGTAATAAAAGATCTGAAATAAAAATCAGGCAGAGAGCAGAACAAATATTATTGTTTGACGGCGCCTATAAAAAACACTATCCCAATGATGCGGCCAATAAAAAAATAAAAATAAAAAGCTGCGCGAGAGGAGAATCACGAGTCAGTTCAATGATTCAGTTCTCTCTTTAACTCTACTCGACTCATTTGATTCAGAAATATTAAACGACTCAGTGTTGCGTGTCGTTTCTCACGGCGTTAATCCCGGAGAACTGTTGTGACAGATGCAGCGTCAGAGCCACGAAGAGCTGCTGGCGATACTGCTCTGCTCGGAGGAGACGCCATATTGAAATCTTGGCCTCTTTCATGGCCTCCTCTTTCTCTGCCTGCATCTCTGCGATGTCCTTCGACGTGTCGTAGTCTCCTTTCAGACGCTTTAAACCTGCAGGCAGACACGGCAAGCCGCTCAGACGAAAAGGCACTGAATATCAAACACAGCATGAAAAAATGTTTCCAATGAAATAAATCAACTAAAATAATACACACAGAAGTCAGGTGACACTAAACACTGTAACTAATATGAAATAGAATAAACACACACAAAATGAAGGGAACTCTTAAATCACACATTGAATCTTCATGATTTTTATGAAATTTATGCCGGAAATCTTTACTAAAGTACCTGATAATCTGTTCAGGACAAAATGACATGATGTCACATTACAGAAACCAAAATCAGCAACCTGGAGGGCTGCATTCAAAAACATGCTGAAGATGGCTCAGATACTGAACCGGCAGAGACACAGTCTGTGGTTGTAAACTTCCTGTTTACAAATCATTTCTGTTTAGATGAATTAAGTGGTGTATGTGCTTATGGCCAATTAAAACTCTGCTGTGAATTGCCTTGTTGGAGGTCAGTGGTGTCGGACGCACAGATACATAACGCCTCAGCTGGATCTAGGTGTGTGTGTGTGTGTGTGTGTGTGTGTGTGTGTGTGTGTGTGTGTGTGTGTGTGTGCGTTCGTACTTCTGCACGCCTCCTCCTTCTTGCCCAGTTTGATGTACAGGTATCTCGGACTCTCAGGACATAATGGCAGCAACAAACTCTGCAGAATTCCGATGGCTCCAGAGAAACCCAGCAGCACGTGCCAGAGCTCATCGTTCCCTAACAGGAAGTCCAGACCCAGGACCTGAAATACACCAACGCAAGCATCACTATTATACATGTTGTATTATAAACCAAGAAAAAGAGGACATTTTCATCACTCAGAGGCCACGCCTCCTTCTTCACTGTGGCTGGCAGGACACACACTGAGGCCACGCCTCCTTCACTGAGACTTTAAACTGAGATATTTGGATGATGAAATAGTTTCAGACTCTAACCTGCAGGACGCTGGCTAATCGATTGCCCTTTGACCCCGAGGCTGCACCGAGCCTGGCCGGGTGTTTACCTGGCTGATAAGGATGCCGGTGACAACAGCGAGCTGGTGCGCAGTTCCTAATGCACCTCTGTATTTCACTGGAGCGATTTCACCGATGTACATCGGGACGAGTCCAGAAGAGAGACCTGTGACAGAGACAGAGAGAGACAGAGAGAGACAGAGAGAGAGAGAGAGAGACAGAGACAGAGGGAGACAGAGAGAGACAGAGAGAGAGACAGAGAGAGAGAGAGAGAGAGAGAGAGACAGACAGAGAGAGAGACAGAGAGAGAGACAGACAGAGAGAGACAGAGAGAGACAGAGAGAGAGAGAGAGACAGAGAGAGAGAGAGAGAGAGACAGAGAGAGAGAGAGAGACAGAGACAGAGAGAGACAGAGAGAGAGACAGAGACAGAGAGAGAGAGAACTGTGAACCAAGTTTATTTACAAAAATCACTTCCTGTTTACAAATAATTTCTGTTTAAATGAATGAATTGGTCTATACTGTATGTGCTTTTGGCCAATTAAAAATCTGCTGTGAATAAACTCTTATCACCTGCCTTTACTTCCCACCACACCCACAGAAATGAGACTAAAATGTGAGAGAGCGCCTCCTATGGATGACTTCCAGCTTCATAACATTAATCCAAAGTGAGTTTCACAAATTGCTCATTTAATAATAAAACCAGACTGCACAAGTGTATAGACACACCACTATAGACACACTTCCCGTACGGCTGTATTTTCAGGGACATTTCTGGTGTCAGAGCTCCTGTGAATGATTTACACATGAACTGATTTACAGATGACTCCCTCTGTCCCTCAGCTGCTACAGTAACTGTCCCGGCTCTCGGTCAGGCGCGGGATAGGAAGTGTGTGTGTGTGTGTGTGTGTGTGAAGCACCACCCTGGAGCACAGCCGCAGTGTTTACCGCAGTAGAAGCCCATGATGGCGCGTCCCATGATCACCATGATGTGTGGATATCCCATTTTAGCCAAACCCATGAGAAGACCCGCAACCACGGAGAGAACGTTCATCACCAGCATGCCTTTAACCCTGAGAAACACATCATCATCATCATCATCATCATCATCATCATCATCAGTAGTAGTGGTGAAGATCAGAGTGAAGTCACAAATTTCAACTTTAATTTAAGTCTGGCATTAAGCATTCAGAGAATACAGTGTTTGTATTGTATGTCTGGATTCCTAATCAAACAGATAAAAGGCCTGGAGGTGGGTCTGAGCGGTACTGCACGATTGGTAGCTGTTCACGCAAACGCTCAACATGAGGTCTAAAGACGTGTCTGTGCCGTGAAGGTGGCCATCATTAGGCTGGAAAAACAATAAAACCATCTGAGAGAGAGAGAGAGAGAGAGAGCAACAACACCGGGCGTGGCCAAGACAATAGTTTAGAATTTTTCTTTAAAATAAACTGTCAAACTCAGCAACAGTAAAAGCATCTCTTTTATTATTATCGAGAATCCATATTTTTGTAATTCTGTTAGTTTCTCCCAGTATTTATAAGCCACAAAAATGGTGTTTGATGAGTGTTTCATTTCAGATTGATGTGCTGGTGTTCAGAGGCCAAATGGCAAAAAACATTTAGTTTTAACGTAATGAACCATAACATTACCACCACCTGATGTGAACTGAATAACACTGGTGATCAGATATACCCCAGTACACTGGTGACAGGATCACGGGCGCCCCAGGCTCATCCATGACCGCATGGAACAAACATCCCAAACAATGGGACACGCCAGAGAAACAAGTCAGACCCACAGAGTGTCCCAGAGCTGACAACAAGGGACACGTTCACCATACCGGCCTGATGTTTAGTGTTGTGATGTCACAGCTGAATGGTGTAACTATGCTTCTCTTTTCTTCACCTTCCTCTGAAATCAGCGACGAATCCCACCAGGAAGGATGAGATGATTCCTCCAACAGGAAACATGGCCACTGATAAGGACCAGTACATGGTGAGAGTGGACTTCTGCGTGTCATCACCGTCGGGTAGCGTAGCGTTATCATGTGCATCCGGGACCGGAAAGCCGAGTGTGCGAGCATAGTGCTCTTTAATGACCTGCGGCACAATATACCTTTATTGTTGTCAAACCCTACACTAATAATAATAATAATAATAATAATAATAATAATAATAATAATAATAATGTGTGTGTGTGTGTGTGTGTGTGAGAGAGACCTTCTGTGGTGCATTTATAACTCCAATCCCATATCCGAACTGCAGAGAACCAAGAGCAGCAGCACACACAGCCAGAGCTAGAGTACCTGTTAACTGCTACACACACACACACACACACACACACACACACACACACACACACACAATAAAATGCAATAGAATTGCATTGAATGCTGTTGAATGGCCTCGTCTCACTGGCTGCATCATGAGCTCATTTCTGTATGAATCAGATGATCAGCGGCGATTTGAGTTTCACATGTACAGACATGAAGCAGGAGGTTTTTCTGGACGTTTAAAAAGGAAATGAAATCTAAAGCGGTTGAGTTTTGTCAGAATAGATAATAACAGAGTTTCTACCACAGGGTGTCCCTCAAACATGTTAGTGTTTCTATAGTAACCGCTGGTTCACAGGGACACGAACCGCGCACTCGCCACTGATCAGCATTAACATGGTGAGTTCTTTGAAAGGAGATGATTGTATTTAACGAGTCTCCCTCGTCAGCACTCTGTACCTCAGGAAGAACTTAATTTTTAATGAAAATCTTTCATGTACTTTTGTTACTTACATTATTCAAGAACGCAGACAAAAAATAAAGCAGCGAGACGAGTTTAATGCAACAGTCACAAACAGGGACAATGTTTGTTTTGCGTCATGTTTCTCCATAGACCCCCTGCCTGTGCCTGATCTGCAGCTGATCTCCACTGCACATGAGAGTTATTTCACAACTTTACAGCACATCGTGTGACACACTCGCTCACACACTCGCTCACACACTCACTCACACACTCGCTCACACACTCGCTTATGAAGGCGAGGTGACTGAAAACTGTCGTACTGATTTAAGGATAGAAATACGAATAAACACAAATTTATTTATTTGGCAAATAGATTAAAAAAACCACACATACACAGACACACACACACACACACAGGCCCCCTCCCCACCCCCCACCCCCCAACACACACACACCCACACACCGCTGGATACACACTGAACACAGAACTGGAAATAATATTCCATGATAATATTCCAAAATCAAGCTGTAACACACACACACACACACACACACACACACACACATTCATAATAACCAGGGTGTTTTAACATCACAGATTTTAAGATTTTATATGAATGAAAATGTTTACATTAGAGTTTTTATATAACACTTTAATGATCGCTCCACAGAGAATGACTGCAATTAGAATTCTTTAAAAAATCATAAACTGTGATTCTTTTTTTAGGACATAGTGAATAGGGAACTTTACATACCGTATACAAGTATAAATAAAAATCAGGATGTAGATTATATTTTATTATAGAAATAAACTTTGAGTGAAGCAGAGTAAATATGCAAATAAATAACATTTAAATAAATAAGTTTTTTTGCACATGAATAAAAAAAATCGCCAAAAACAAGCTACGAGGACACACACACACACACACTGCTAAAAATGTTTACAAATGAACACGACTGCTGTTTTTGCATCATTTGTCTTATTTATTCATTAATGTTCTCCTTATTCATATTTTTTTTAAAGCAGAAACACAAACACTTTACCTTCTCCATGTCGGTGATCCTCCTGTGTGCGCTGTTATAAACACACACTCCAAGGTCCTGCTGTTGCTTTCTCAATCACAGGTAAATGATCAAACACACACGCATGCACATGCACATGCACACACTCACACGCGCACACCACATGCTCAAAGTACAACTTCATTATTAGCAATTAATGTGTGTGTGTGTGTGTGTGTGTGTGTGTGTGTGTGTGTGTTGGTTAAACAAGTGGACTTCGTTCTGCAATACTCATTAATAATCAATATCAAAATTATTTAAAAAGATCACACAGTGATGTAAAGAAACACAGGAAATCTTCCTTCAGGATCATTCAGATTCGTTTTATTTAAATCTCACACTTATTACATTTTTTCTAAAATCAATGAAATGGATAATAACGCTGAGTCTGCACTGTTCCCATCAGAGTTCAATAACAGAGTTAATCAGTGACAGCTGAGGGACAGAACAAAGTCTGAGGGGTGAGAGACGGAGAGAGAGACGGAGAGAGACGGAGAGAGACAGAGAGAGACAGAGAGAGACGGAGAGAGACAGAGAGAGACGGAGAGAGACGGAGAGAGACAGAGAGAGACGGAGAGAGACAGAGAGAGACGGAGAGAGACGGAGAGAGACAGAGAGAGACGGAGAGAGACGGAGAGAGACGGAGAGAGACAGAGAGAGACGGAGAGAGACGGAGAGAGACGGAGAGAGACGGAGAGAGACAGAGAGAGACGGAGAGAGACAGAGAGAGACGGAGAGAGACGGAGAGAGACGGAGAGAGACGGAGAGAAGGATGAACACGGACATTCGGACAGTCCTGGTTTCTGCTCTATGAGTGTTGGAAAGAGCCCTAGATTGGACAAGTGCATCCTGAAAGGAGAAACCTCATGTCTGATAAGAGCCAAGCTTAAGTGGAAGAAACGTGCTGCTGGAAGGAAGCTTGTTCAGATTGGACAGAAGAAGAAGAAAAGGATTAGCAGAAGGAAGAGTAGGAAGAAAAATCAGCAGATTGGACAGGAAAAGCCTGGTTTGGACACACAAAACCGTGTGTTGGTCCCAGGATGCAGGAGACGCCCAGGTGATGGACAGAAGAAAGTTTCCTCAACTTGCACAGATACTTCCTTGAGAAGTCACAGGTTGGGCAGAAGAAGCCACAGATTGGATGGGAAAAGCCCCAGACTGAGCAGACATTGGTTCTAGGTTCTAGGTTCATAGACGATTTCTCCAGTCTCATGGAAAAGAAGTTTAAAAGGTTGTTTGACAAACCCCAGGAGTTGGCAAAAAAACTTATTTCTGACACAAGAGGGCCAAATGTTGAATAAAACTAGGCTTCCTTAGAGAAAAAAAAATTGTGTTGGCCAAAGCTCCATGTTGCATAAAAGAATAAGAAACCCCAGGTTTGAGGAAAAAGTCCCTTGTTGGATAAAACAGGTTTCAAGGTTTCACTTTATTATCCCCAGCAACAACATCAAACCAGTAGAATTGTGCCAAAATAAATACCGGCACAAGTCTACTCCACTTGCCTCTGCAGCTCCCTGGATGAGCAAAGCACCAGGTTGTACAGACGGTGATACTGTAGTTCCACACTTACAAGAAGCGCAAGTTTGCATTTACAGTGAGAAGTCGAGTTTGACCTGAAGCAGTGTTGGGTTGGACAGAAGAAGACCTTTGATGGGAAAACCCCAGGGGTACATCAGAAGGAGCACCAGGCTGGACAGATGAAGCTCTTGTTGGGGAATAATAAAGAGTGGAGGTATAACGAGCTCCAGGTTACACAAAGCCTGCGGTTCGACAGAACGCTCTGAGAATGTCCGTGTGATTCCAGCAGCTGTGGGTTCAGACTTGAGAGCAGATTCATGCTGAAAGTGTAAAGCTCCAGCTACTGCTGTAAATAAATCTCATAATGAGAAGAATAATGAGAACTACTAAATCTCAGGGGTTCATTCTGACATTTAGAGTAAAACATGAACTTGAAAACACAGAGTTTAAACTTCAGGCGAGTGTGTGATGAAATTAAGTGTAAACTCTGATTTATAAAACATTTATGTTTTTTTATTTTTTATTTAGACAACTGGGGGAAATAAAGTCCCTTTACATCAAGATTACACAATTACTGCTGTAAAAATGTTTTTACAAATGATTATTAAAAGTGATACCAGTAGGTGGCACAGTGGTGTCGCACCTCCACGGTCTGGGTTCGAATCCCACTTCTGGTCTGTGTGTGTAGATTTTGTTTCAAGTTTTTGTTTCGATTTGTTTCCTTTTGTTTTTGTTTTGTTTTTTTTTGCACAGAATATATAATATTTCTGTCACCTCGTCATTCAGTGGCACTGAAATGAAGAATCACACACTCGGTGTGTAAACCACAGGAACCACAACCTCCAGTCAACTTGTCTTTCTGCAAATATTGATACTTGCATTAGTTCCTAAAATATATTAACTTATAAATTGTAAAAGTACTCGAATGCTCTGAGAGATCTATTGTGCTGCAAACAATAACATAGTGAGAAAGTCAGACTTCTGCTGTGTGGTTTAGAGATCATTGGTTGAGTTACTGTATATATATAAAGTTCATATGTTGTCAGTAACTGACTAATCATTCAGCTTGAGCCGGTTCACACACCGACAGAGCAGGAACAGGAACAACAGAGTCGCAGGAATTAGACTTAAAAAAGAGTTTATAGACAGAGTTTTGAGAAGTTACATGTCTGCTCTGAGAAATCAGAAACATTAATTGTGAAAAAAAAAACCTGCGATGTCCACCAGGAGGCGCAACATCACCGCTAACTAAGCGTCACCTCTCACAGCGCCTGGGCTTGACTTCCATCATGTTACAGATTTTCTTAATTGATTGTAGGAAGAGAAAACAGATAGACAAAAAAAAAACAGTGGCAGATGGAAAGATGAGCAAATAAACAGAAAAGACAAACAGACAGATTGAGAAAATCGACGCTTGCCAAGTCAGATGGAGAAAAAAACAGGATGACGGATAAAAAAAGAGACAAATGGACAAAATCAAAAAAGACAGCAGAGTAGATGGAAGGACAGAGAGATAAACACAAATCCAGAAAGACAGAAAACAACAACAAAAAGATAAAAGACAAAGACAAAAAAAATACAAAGAAAGAAAAAGAACAAAAATAAAAACACACCGACAACAAATGAAATAGAAAGAAAACAGACAGAACATTTAGAAACCTGGTGTAACATTCTTCAGGTTCCTGCTCACAGCTTTCTCTCCTATTAGCAGTTAGCTTCTGAACTCACGAGTGTGTCTGTGTCTATGGTGAGTGAACTGCATGTAGCTAACATGCTTAGCTCACTTTGCTAATTAAATCTGAAAACTTTGCTGTAACACACAAACCACGTGACTAATTTGATTTTCACACTTAATAGCATGTCATGTTTAGCTGGTTAGCCGTTCGGGTCCTAAGTCCGGATAACATGGCAGGCTAGCATCAGGAGGGGCTTCTGGAGGAAAAATCCATGCGGTCGGCTGTAGCGACTCCGGAGCACATGAAAGACAAACAACAAGCTTGTTAGCTTAAGAAGTTATATTATAGCTTCTAATGTTCTTGAACAGGCCACGCCCACAAGTGAAAAGCTAAGATTACAATAACAGGTGAGATTTGTCGTGTGATGATGTGAGTGTAGGGTGAGACATGAGCTAAACTCACACTCACATCCGCTGGCTGGCTCGCTAACTTCCAGCTCAGGAACTAAGTGAAGCACTTTGTGAAATATTTCTTCTCCAACTTTTTTCCTACACAAAAAAAAAAAAAAGGTTTCTAAAAGGAACGGCAGACATGATGCTAAGTGTTTGTGCTAGCTGGTTGTATACTGCAGTGCTAATGTATTCCCTGCGTGGTCTTCTGTGTCCGTCTCCTCTGATGCCTCATGAATATGTTTTCTTGTTGGATCTGATTTGACCTTCAGTTTCTGTGAAGGACATCCAGCCTTTTCTCGCAAGCTGTGCATTTGGCAAACACACACACACACACACACACACACACACACTTACACACACAGACACACATGCGCGGGCAGATGGGTCAGTAAGTCGCCTCCAAACTCGTCTCCGGTGCCCTTTGCGAGAGGACACGCCTGTCACCGCTGCTCCAAAATGCTAATGTGGCTAACAGTCAGTCAGTCAGGAGACAGTTAGCATAACAACTCGCTTACCTCAGACTGACCTCGCCGTTAGCAGGATTAGTGCTTTACTCACTCAGGGAAGATTACAGACAGATAGGACAGATGATGAGGAGACCAGTGTATGGACAGACAGACAGACAGACAAGTGGAGGACAATTAGAGGGAGAGAGAGAGGCAGGCATGCAGAGTGACAGAGAGGCAGACAGACAGACAGACAGACAGACAGACGGACAGACAGACAGACAGACAGCCTTTAGTTAAATGGTCTTGCGACTTTATGACATGACAGGTGTGATGTCACACACTGACTTTTTAATGTCAGGAAAATTTTTTGTAATGGTCAGGTGGAACTCTGTGTGTGTGTGTGTGTGTGTGTGTGTGTGTGTGTGTGTGTGTGTGTGTGTGTGTCTGGAGCATGGCTGCCCCAAGGATTCACAATCTTGACTTCCTAATGCGGTGTCCAGACCAGCAGAGTTGAGGCCAGTGTTTTGTGTCCTGGCTGTTGGACAGGTGCTGGGACATGATACTCTACTTTCTGCCGCCTGTATGAACAATGACGCAGAGTTGTTTTCATGACCTGTAGATTTAGCCAACAGATTCGTAAACAATGTGTTGTGATAGATGGTGTTCTCAGTCCTGCTCCCCTAATTTCAACCCCATGAGAAAAAGTGACACTGTCCAACACACACCCTTTTTTAAAGATGCTATTTGGGCTGAAGCATTATGACGATATGGAAAATCGGGGTCTCCAATGAAAAAGAATCAGATTTATGTGGTATCTTTCTGACGTTTTTCCTACATGATACTGAGTAATAACAAAGAGGAATTAGATCTGACCTTGAATATAAACGTCAACCATTTCAATTATGAGGTTTAGAAAAGGGGGAAAAAATCAACAGTAACAATGAGCCAAGCTCTCTAGAGCTGAACATGAAGCACAGACAGTTAGTGAAACAGCTGGGACGGGAGATGACGGGAGATGACGGGAGATGAGCAATTCAACTCAATTCAATCCAATTTTATTTATATAGCACTTTTAGTGGTCATTGTCACAATGTAGCTTTACAGATCAAAAGAACATTCGGGAAATTAATATGAAATGTGTGAGAAAATGTGTTTTCATCGTCATGCTTATATTTCTTTACAATTATAAGTGGAATTTGTGTTTATCTTTGAATTTAAATGGAGCAGAGTGTGTTGATGTTGGAGGATCTTTTACAGAAACCAGACGTAGTACACATGGGTTCATTGCTGTATCAGTATTTAATCTTTACACTTTATTTTTTTATCCTTAGATAATTAGATTTTATGTATTTAAGTATCGACTCGGTTCTTTCAGCAGTTGTTCAGTCGTTCCAGTTGGCTTTACAGACTACAGTTTGGTCTGTTATACTCTAGCTTGTCTGTCGGGTTTAAATCTTCTGTCTGATCTGGAAATCTGGGAAAATGTTAGAAACACAAAGTCTTTGAAACATTATTGGATTTTGAAAAGGTTCAGATTAAACAAATTTGTCAACAGTATGTTCTTAGTACCACAACTTGACTCGATCCATGGAAACCATAGCAAAGGAAATATTAGACTTGCAAGAACAAGAACAAGCTTCAAATAAGCAGATCCAGACTGAAAAAGACATGTTAGGCACAACTGTGCACGGAGCTCTCATCAGGTGCTGCTTTCAAAGCGTGGCATTAATGGATGCTTCTCCAAACTTCAAACATTTTTTTTTTTTTCAATTTGGAAAAAAGAATTTTCAGAAGAGACTAATTCACGCTTTAAGGTCAGAAGATTAGAGCTCTCGTCTAGAACTCTGATCTGGCCAGAGTTTGAAAAAGGGCTGTAAGTCATTATAGGTAGACGTACAGAAGTCGTGTCTCAGATGAGCTGCTCTCCTTGCCAGCAGACCTCAAATGACCACAGAAGGACATTCAGACCTCACTGAGACTCTGACACAAGATGAACGGCACGAAGCCCTTCAAGACATGGAATGTGTTAAAGCACCAGGTATAGATGGCCTGTAAGACCCTGAGTTCTATAAGAGCTTCTGGCCTGAGCTGGGTGAAGATCTTCTGGTGGTGCTGATTGACAGCTTAGCCAGGGGCACCTGCTGCTCATCAGCTGCAGAGCTGTCCTCACACTTCTGTATAAGAATTGTGATTCAGATGACAGCTTGGAGACCCGTATCTCTAAAACCTGGAAATCAGCCTCTGTTCCGAATCAAGTTATCCATCCTGACCGGACCTACTGTGTGCTTGGAAGATCAATTTATGGTAATATTTCATCTATTATAGATATTCTAGAAATCGGTCTAGTGTCTTTAGATCAAGAGAAAGCATTTGACAGAGTTGAACACAATTATTTGTAGGATGCTTTCAAAGCTTTCGGTTGTACCCTGGATAAAAAAAGAAGAATTCTGTATAGTGACATTGAAGATAAATGGTGACTTGTGTGCTGCTTTTAAAGTTAATAGAGGTATTAGGTTTTGCTCTGTCTGGTACGCGCTATACTCTGGCAATCAAACTTCTTTAATAAGGTTAAGAAGAAAGTTAAATGCCTACAGTGATATGGCCTTGAGTGGTCAAGAGAGGGCCTGAAACATCTTGGGGTTTTTTGGGGGGAACAAACTGTGTGTACTGAAGATGGTATAGTGGAGAAAGTGAAAGGTGAAGCAGGTGATAACCTGGTGGCTTCCTCGCTCTGGCATCAACATCGCTGATGCGCCTACTGTCAGCAATTCGGGTAAACCTGACTTTTCTTTGTTTTTGTGACAATCTCCACTGTGTTTCACAAAATGTCTTGTATGTCTGTAAGGTGGAGGAAGGGCAAGGACTAATTCATCTACAGAGCAGAACCGCAGCCTTTCGTTTCCAGTACATCCAGAGCTTCTCATGGGACGAGCAGACTGTAGTTGGATTTCAGTGACTAAAGACTGGGACTGGGGAGGATCCTATTCTTCTTGGACGCCAGTAAGATTAAACTAACTTACTGTAGTTCCCAAACTTTGACTGTATTTTTTTAAAGACTAGAATTTTTTTAGTTGTGAAAAATTGCATTGGCTCATTATTTTGGCCTTTGAACATAAGCAAATCTTTCTCACCAAATCTAGGTGAATGCACAGGCATCCAAAGACATGTCATGATTTGGCACTTTTAGGGTTAAGTTTCTAGCAAAGCCATGTACAAGCTATGTGTGAAATCCTTAAACAAGACAAATTTAGATATGAGGATTGACTCGCATTGGCGCGCTGCCTTGCAGATGGGAATCCATGCCAAACCACAGTGGAGAGCGTTATACAAGTCACCATTGTCTAACAAAGACAGACACTTACATTGGAGAATTTTACAAGGTGGAGTTGCACTTAATGCATTTGTGTCTATTTTAAATGCTGATGTACATCAAGGTTGGTCTTTTTGTTTTATGACTGATAAAGTGCTTTATGCATTTATGAAACAGGAGATTCTCGGTCAACTATTCTCCAAGCAACAAATTCTCTTTGGAAAACTTTAGTTTTATTTCACACACAAATGCCGCTTTATGTATCAGATGTTTAAGTTTATTCCAGGACAGGACAAACAAGCAATCAAAAGTTTGTACACCCCTTCTAACTCCATGGTGTTTCCTGATGTTTGCCTGAAGGCGTTTACCTAACACACACAATAATCTCCTCTGAACATTGAGATGTTTATCTGCTCCTTCTGCTCTGTAAAGCTTCATAACGGCTCTAATCTGAGGTGCTGCTTGAGGTTAATTGGTGATTTCTGAGGCTGGTGACTCTAAATGAACGTCTCCTCTGCAGCAGTAAGTTTTGGTCTCGCTTTCCTGGGAAGGTCTTCATGAGAGACAGTTTCATCATGGAGCTCGATGGGGTTTACACACACACTCGACACACGATACTGTTCCTGTAGGAACTGATCCAGAACAGCCGAGCTTCATGTCTTATAATAACAGCTGACTAACGCCTTTTGTGTTATCTCATAGTTCAAAGAATCCAGTATTGTTCTAGAATGTAGGAAATATAGAAACTAAACAAAAAGGATTGAACTGAATGATGAGTCCAACCTTTAAACTGGTACAATACAACCGCTGAAACAAAAGTGAACAGAATTATGGATATACGACACTGTAAGAAAAAAACTTGCTGTTTCACAATCCAAAATCAAAAAAAGATTTTTTATTCAATTAAACATTGGACATCCTTGCTATTTTTGAAGAGATATGGCATCATAAAGGTGCACTGAGTGTAATTACGCATGAAATGTGCACAACTCTGAGGGCTAAGGGGAATTTGTACTTTGCTGTTCCTTCTGGATTTTTTATTAACTTTTATGATTATTTATGTTTAATATTTAGAGCTTTTTTCGCTCCCCCTCAGTGTAAAGTATTTCCCAATTTTGTGTCAGAACCAATTAAAATGAAATTTTATTATATTTTATTATATTTTAATATTTGTAATATAAGAATTGAAAACCTCAAAAACTCTTTCGCTCTCTTTTTCTCTTCCTCTTTTTTTTTCTCTGCATAATTTTTTGTAATAAAGTTTCTGGGATCCGTGTGCCAAATCACTTCCAGTCTGATTTTAAATATCTAAACGTTGTCAGTGTAATAAAGTTATTATTAACCGCATGTGAAACTCAGGACAGAATATTAAACCCACTGACAAAAATTCATATTTAAACTGAGAAATAAATAAATAACCGTGAGCCCGCTGTGGTTTGGGTCAGAGACACAGACTGAAATCTAATCATTTTCATTTCTCACTGCGTTTTGCACTGCAGCTCTGTCCATCTGTCACTCTGGGATTTTTTAATATTATAGCATCATGTCTGCTTTAATGAGTTTGTTCCTCCAGCATTTTATCTGCAATGTTGCACCTTAAACTGAATTAAACATCAGCAGCTGACGATATTGAGAACAAGGAGTAATTACGCACGCCGCGTCGCTCGATCTGATCTTCAGACGCAAAGAAAAGGAAAAAAACTGCTACAAGAAGCTTAGCATATATCAAACCGGCACAATGTTGGTATGTAAATTAGGGATGTGGCTATGATTGTTTTTGTTATTTTTGATTAATTATTAGTAATTATTGGTATGGCTTGTTTGAGCAGTTGTAACATATTTCTTGTAGCTACAATTCTAGTGCTATCAAGTAAAAGCGTAGAGCTGCATGCTTAGCGTTACCCTTTATGAAGCTGCTCGATGTCTCAGACAGAAGGTGTGGCCTAAAGTCAGAAGGTGGAGCCTGTAAGCCAGACATGATTTGGAGGATAATAATGTTCCACTGATTCATTTTCACAGCGCTAGCCTGGCAGCCATAAACTTCTGTCCTTAGCCTTGTAGATCATCAATCTGTCTAAAGGTAAAACCTCATGTCTTAAACCTCTTGCTTTAATCTTGTGCCATTTAACATCATGGAATCCTCAGCTGTCTGTCTGCATCACTAATTCAACAGCTCTGAGCTCAGAATGAAAATTAGCCCCGCTGCTTTTATGAGATTATAGCGACAGGGAGAACGCGCTGAGATGAAGGACAAAGTGCGTAATAGGGTTTTATGAAGATATTAGCAAGAGACGGTGACGCCACACACTGTGATCGTGACTAACGAGGACACAATGCAGCTGTCTAATCATATTTGCTTCCTAATTTAAGCAAACAAAGAAAAAGCAGAAGCAGTGTGAATTGATGTTCCACAATGTGATATTCATTTTTATCAAAATACCGCTTCATTCCAGAGGTTCCCCAGGGCTCAGGTGTTGGTCCGTTCTTCTTCTCACTAGGCGCCATGGTCAGATCACGTGACTGCTATAATAAACACACAACTTCTTCTTCTTCTTCTCTGCCAAACATCAGTCTGCCTTTCAGATGTTGAGATGAAAAACCATCATCTAAAAATGCGTTTAAGTCGTTACACCAACACAGGGACATCTAGTCCATAAGCCGTGTTTAACGGTCCTGGTTCAGAACCAGGATGTAGTTCAGAAATGACAGGATGTCACTTTACAACTCAGAGGATGAGATCAGCGCAGATATCAGAGGAAACGGTAACGGTAATGACGTCACATTTTAAACAGTGACACGCATCTTTTCCAGTGTTCACACTGAGTCCTTAATGTGAAAGAAGCCTGAAAGAGACTTATACATCTATTTGAATCCAGTGTCTAGTAAAACCTTGTTTGCAACTGCATTTGGGTGACACCCCTCCCTCAGGTTCGAATTCTGGCCATTCCAAGCACCTCATACTGCACGTACCTCACATACATCCTCACTTCCTGTCCGCCGCAACATTTCACACAATCTAAAATGGTACGTGGCAGTAGTATAAAACGCTGAGTGCTGCATAGTGCATGAGGGTTAAGCTTAAACACACACACGTACACACACACACTCTCTGTGAGAGACTTCTGTCAAGTTTAAAAGCGGTTTAAGTGTTTACGAGTGGAAATACCGAACCGGCCCCTCTTGACTCTAATCCGCTTTTGTTTCGGAGCCAAGTCCAGTTTTTATACACCGCTGCTGTAGTACACAGGGATTATTATTATTTGGAAGAATTTCAAAGAAAGTAATTAAAATGTTTGTATATTTTTCTTCTCCTGAATATCACACTTTCATAGATCTGGACCGTGTGCAGAAGGAGCATTCTGTCCGTCTGACCCTCCACATGTCTGTCTGCCTCAGTCTGTCTGTCTGTTTTTACATTTAGAGACCTCGTTTAATTCGCTCATCATCTCCATCCTCTGTGTTTATCTCTCGGAGCCGTGTGCAATGTGTGAATAAATCTAATGAGTTTTATGGGATTAATTAAGTTTAATTTGGAGCCTTGTTTAGTGTCCGTGTGTGTGTGTGTGTGTGTGTGTGTGCGAGAGAGAGAGAGAGAGAGAGAGAGATTTTAATGATCAAACACTAAGTATTTTGGCGAGAGATCAGTGTGTTTTTGTAAAAGCCAAGACCAGCTATTTGTTAATGTTACAGTTGTTTTGAACACGTTTCTTTTATTAATAAGGACAATAACAGTAACCTCATCTCTAAAGCAGCTTTTAAAATGCAGATCAACATCAACATTTTATCTGAAAAGCCCACAGTGACTCTCATCAGATTACCATTAACAAGCTTTCTCTGCTGTGTGTGTGTGTGTGTGTGTGTGTGTGTGTGTGTGTGTGTGTGAGAGAGAGAGACTTAGAGATGCCTCTCTGTTTATTTTCCCCTTAAACTGAATATAGATCCTCTTACATGCTTTATAATTGTTTTAAGTAGAATAATTCCTGACAGTAATCATCTGGAAAATTCTTAAAACAGCACGTTTCCTGGGATGATGTTGAGATCCTGCATCACACAAAAGACTCAGTAATAACAGAACGGATTAGCTTTACGCTTCAAGGATTATCAATCTTCATAAATCAGCCTGATTAGAGCAAAATCCTGACAAATCCTCAAATCAAACTTTACAGTAAAGTCTCCAGAGGAGACGTCCGTTGAGGTTTTATGTTCTGATGGTATAGTAAGTGGACGTGAGCCCCTGTTTTGGGTAAAAACACCCTGTTTGTCACCGGAGTCATCAAAGGTCAATGAGTGATGTCGTCCTGGTGAGAAAGATGAATGGCGACATCTGCTTTTGCGTAGATGTTAACGTTCAAACTGGTGGTTCCTATCTGTTCACTTCTAGTAATCACTAGTGCCAAAATCTCTCACTATCCAGCAGTACCTGAGGATGATACCTGAAGCCGAGTGACTCGTGATCAGCATTTAATTATAATCTTTTCACGTGTCAACAAAGTGACACATAATGAAGTTGCAGGATTGAACACCAGCGCAGTGTTCAGCCTGTCTAAGGATTTGGCCTTTCCTTTCACTGGTAATTGAGGTCAAAGAGGCGCACACACACACACACACACACACACACACACACACATTCACTCTCACGCACACACACGCACACACAACTCATCATCAACTCTTCTCATTTACTCAGTAATTTACTCTAAAAGCCAGACTTATACTCGCCCGACCCGAAATCAGAGCTCATTTAGCGTTTCTAATTGTTCCTGGTCTCAGTGCAGCTGAGGGAAAAATCAACAGATAGACAGAGACAAACATGTACAGAGTGATAGAAACAGAAAGACTGATATACAAGCAGACACGGACAGAAGGACACAAAGACAGATACTGATAGACCAATAAAGGCAGTTATGGATCATCTAAAAAGAGAGACAGACACATGCTGCAGAAATAAAAAGAGACGGGTGCAGACAGACAGGCGCAGACAGACAGGTGCAGACGGACAGGCGCAGAAAGATAGGCGCAGACGGACAGGTGCAGACGGACAGGCGCAGACAGACAGGTGCAGACAGACAGGCGCAGACGGACAGGCGCAGAAAGATAGGTGCAGACGGACAGGTGCAGACGGACAGGCGCAGACAGACAGGCACAGACAGACAGGTGCAGACAGACAGGTGCAGACGGACAGGCGCAGACAGACAGGTCCATAATGAAAGAGACAGATATAGTGAGAGGAAAGGAGTTTGTTAGTTATTATACTTCATGTGTGTAGATCTAAAGCTCAGTAGTGATCTTCCTGCACCCTTGTGGTTCTTTTTTTTCCTCGGCCGACTCCTCTTGGCATGCAGCATCACTGAACAATCCACCATAAAGTTTCACCTTGTGCAAGTCAGGAGATTGTCCAGAGCCAAGACTCATTAAACAGCAACATATTACTCAGTTTTAGATGTTCATCTGGATCTCCAGTCTGCATGAACACGCAAACAACATGAGAGAAAACGAAAAACATTCTCTTCTACATTTTGGCTTTTTTTCGTTTTTGTCTTAGCTGAGGCATAAACAAGCCAAGCAGACTTTGAACCTTTTGTGATCTTGCATACCAAAGGACCCTCCCCTGTCTCAGTGCTCAGCTCCGCCCAGTTCTGCTGTTGTCTGTGTTCTGCTGTGCTGTTTTAAAGAGCCACAGTAAATAAGGCTAGGCTAGCAGGGAACTTTCTTTTGGCTGCTCCTGTCAAGGGGTCGCCACAGCGGACCATGTGATCTGCAGCACAGGATTTTAGCCCTTCATGACGCAACCCTCCCATTTACATGTTATCCTGGCTTGGGGTCAACGCCGCATGCTGTGGCTGGGTGTTATGGGGTGTGGTACCCACCGACAGCATGGCTCGAACCCGAATGCTCAGATCCCCAAACTAACAACCTAGAGCCGCCTTAGCCGTCCGAGCCACCACTCCCTTACTTGGCTAGCAGTTAGCAGTTGTTAAAAACTAACCTAGCCTTTTTGTTTAGCTCTCAGTTGTGTTTGAACTTATATATTGCTAATAATAAGGAATTTCATCATGAATTACAAATTCTACATATATATTTAATATTTGCTCACACATCCAGTAGTAGGCGGCACAGTGGCATAGGGGTTAGCACTGCGGCCTCACACCTTCAGGGTCGAAGGTTTGAGAGAGTGAATGAATGAATGAAATGCTTCTGATCCTAAACACGGGCGTCTCCAGAGTGTCTCCAGAGCGTCTCCAGTCCCTGTGTTCTGATTGGCTGAGGAAATGCACTTCCTCAAAGAGGTGTTCAGGGGCAGTTCATTTAAAGCTTTAGACAGTGAGACAACACATTTGGAAAAGGAGTGAATCGGAATGAAACTCAAGTCTGAGTGGTGAGGTGTGTTTTAGCTGGAACATTCACACACATCTCCTGGGGAACTCTATGCCCTGTTTTAAAGGTTTTAAAGGTTTTATACTCTATGAGGTTAATGTTTTTTTGGCCAGGAGGTTTGATGCTGTTGTCCTGTTTAAAGGTACATATTTTCCCCAGATTTTGTGTTATCTGGTTGATGAAAGAAGAACCTGTTTTGGTGGAGGAGAACTCGACTGCTGGAGCTTCAGGCCTGGCTTTATTCTTCTTTTCAGAGCTCTTTCAATAAATCAGCGGGAAAGAACAAAATAAATCACAGTCCATATATTTCGCTTTGATCAGGTTACCAACACTTTCCAAGCTCACACTCCAGGCGCGCGTACGTGTGTGTGTGTGTGTGTGTGTGTGTGTGTGTGTGTGTGTGTTATTTACAGTATGTGTGAGCTCCATATCACTATCTGGTTCGTGCCATTCTTCCTGAAAGGGGTTAACAAAGTTAACCAAGTCATCGTTGATCACACAGTCGTTACATCTCACCTGCCGGTTCCACTCGCTTCGTCTCCCTGCACAGCTGAGGGTCGAACATGACACCACTACCAAAATGAGGCTAAGCTCTTCTTGTATATCTCTCAGTACGTCACTGCGTTCATGTTTCATTCATTGAGGTGCATCCTGACGCTCCTCTGCTTCACTGGTGTGACTGGTATAACTAGTGTAATGGGTAACTGGAGGAACTGGCTCCTTGGTGTTCAGAGGATCATCTGCATAAACCCTTTTCTCCAGACATGAGCTGAATTATTTCCAAAGAGCTATTTTTGTGTTTTTATGACTGGAGTATATTGTTCCAAAGAAATGTAAATTTGCCTAAATGCCTTGCGCTGCGTGTCTCTGTCACATCTCTCTCTCTCTCTCTCTTTTGGATCCGCGGGAGTGAAGTATAATTCAGTCTATGGGATTTTTCCTCTGATGGTGCTATGTGGTTAGTGACCACTAGATATCCAATAGAATAACAATGAATTAAAGGTCGAGTATATATCGCATCAGGTCTGTGTGCATGGAGTTTGCATGTTCTCCCCGTGCTTGGTGGGTTTCCTCTGGGTACTCCGGTTTTCTGCGGCGGTCAAAAGACATGCAGATTAGGCTAACTGGCGTTCCCAAATTGCCCATAGTGTGTGAATGTGTGTGTGTATATGAGTGTGCTGGCGATGCATTGGCACCCTATCCAGGGTGGACCCCGCCTCGTGCCCTCAGTCTCATGGGACAGGCTCCAGACCCGCCGCGGCCCTGAATACAGCATAAAGTGGTACAGATGATGATGAGTGAGTGAGTGAGTGAGTGAGTGATTAACTAGCGAGCCGATCAGATCGGTGACTCTACTCTCATCAGAAACGTCCAGTCTAATTAGCGTCTTGATTTTGTAGCTGTAATGAGCTGTGTGTGAGGTGAAACATTTCTTTGCTCGATTGTCGATGGCAGAAGAAGGGAAATCTGGATATTTACAACACCAGTCAAAAGTTTGTACACCCCTTCTAACTCCACGCTCGTTCCTGATGTTTCTTTCTCTCTACACTGTAACACAACACTGAAGGCGTTTCTATAAAACACACAATCATCTCCTCTGAACAGCTGATATTGAGATGTATATCTGCTCCTTCTGCTCTGTGAAGCTTCATAACGGCTCTAATCTGAGGTGCTGCTTGAGGATAATTGGTGATTTCTGAGGCTGGTGACTCTAAATGAGCTTCTCCTCTGCAGCAGTAAGTTTTGGTCTCGCTTTCCTGGGAAGGTCTTCATGAGAGACAGTTTCATCATGGAGCTCGATGGGGTTTACACACACACTCGACACGATACTGTTCCTGTAGGAACTGATCCAGAACAGCTGACCGTCAAGTCTTATAATAACTGTTAGTGTTGTTACTGATTACCGAATGCCATGTGTGTTATTCATAGTTTTGAGGAAATCCAGTAATGTACTGTAATGTGAAAAATAAATCCAAACATGTGTCCAATCATTTGACTGATGCTGTATATATTTAATAAACTTAGAGGTGAAGACTGCTGCGTGTGAGCAGTTTCTGAAATTAATGGATATTCTGTTGGATTTATTAAAGATGTAGGATCGCCTGTATGATCTTACGGCTCGTTGTTCTCTTCATTCAGATGGAGCTTCATCCTGGTGCCCTTCAGCAGCACTTTGGAGCAGCACCTGTGAATATAATGCCTGATTGTGAATAATACATATTTCAGAGCCGACACATGTCACACCATTTCAATACCAGACAGATTTTCAGTATTCGGAGTGCAGTATCAGGTCAGTCGCAGGGGTTTTAGCTTTTGTAGGGGAAACGCAGTGTTTTGTAGCTCACTGAAGGCCCAGGTCTGAAAGGCATCTCGTGGTGGTGAAAGAACTGCACTGTAAATAAGGATAGGGTCTGTCTTACCCCCCTCCCGCCCCCTCCTCAGTTAAAAGAGGGCTGTTCCAGTTTGACACAGACACCTCTTTTAAACCTCTTTTGAACAATCTGTCCTCCCTGTCCAGACTGTGGACACTGCTGTCTTCAGATGTCTGACGCTTTTCATGTCTTACAGATGCAGATGTGCTGAGTCTTGACAAGTCCCGGCGAGAATCGTTTGTGTGAAGCGATTGTTCAGTTCGTCCAGTGTACAGATCAGTGTGCGGGACTGTGCACACTACATCACTTGTCCTTGGGGTGGACCAGGTTTAAAATATACAGTGATGTTGTTCAGGTCAGTTCGCTCCTGCTGCAGCTTTATCTAGATTTGACACAAGCACAGTTTGGATGAGCCGTCACAGGTTTGGAGAGATCCCTTTATGTGTTTGTGTTCCTTTCCCTCTGCCCTTGTCCCATGCATTTGGACGCCTGCGATGCATAATTCATGAATTTGAACAGGAAGTCTGGGGATCGCTTGCGGGTCGTCCAAAATGCTGCAGCAAAATTATTGACATGGTCCACACAAAAGGGCTTCAGCAGCACCATGGAGAGAGCACTGCACGGCTTCATGGAGGTTTTAGGCTTCAGGTCACGATTCTGGTGCTGAGGTTCACAGCTCTGAGAGACCAGTCTCCTGTTTATATAGGAATGTATCTACACCCCGGTCAAGCCACTGAGATCTCTGGATCATGACCTACTGGAAATCACAAGACGGAAAACCAAGGGTGAAGCTACAGGGTCGCTGTACGAAAACGGTGGGAAGTGCTGTCACTTAGTTTAGCTAATTCCAAAATTATTATAGAAACAATACTTGTATATGTTCATTAAATATAGGATGTATTTTATCTGTGAAACATTTTTTATGTAATATTTAATAATTAATTTTAGCATTTATTTCAAAAGGCAAAGTTCAAGGAAACGTCTTGCCGCTATGATCATCATACGTTGAAGTGGAACCTTTTCACATCCTTTTCATCGAAAAAATATATTTTCTAAATAAATTTGATTAAAAATCACAGTAATATCTTATAAAATACATTTTTCTTATTGTAAAACAATAATTGGTCAGAATCAAATAAATAAATAAATAAATATCGGTTATACCAAACTATGGCATTGGTGCTACTGTTCCACAAAAGAGTTTTATTTTAAAATATATTTGACAATTTGTGTTAACCAAGAAAAAAAAAAAACAAAGACAAAGGATGGGAAGAGAGCAGTCAGTTAAAGTGAGTAGCTGAAAATGACAAATGAAAACCCAATATGTGGAAGGAGTGTTAGAATGTAAACATACAGAAGTGACATGTTTAAAATGACCTGCTCATCATTGGTGTTTTAACGTGTCATTGGTAAAAAAAATAAAAGTAAAAAAAAATTATTTTTAGTTGATTGGTTATGCAATTAATTATTGACATTTTAGAGTTAATATCAAGTTTTTTTTATTTAAATATTCTTCACCTATTGTTGGTTATCTAATTTGTAATAATATGTGATTTTATTTAAAAATATTGAAGTAATTAAGAACTTTTTGTCTAATAATGAATTTATTCTGCCTTTAAATAAATATCCAGGTTATAATGAGAAGAATATCTTTTAATGTTGTTTAGATTCTCTGTAACACCAATAACAAATCAACACCATATGAATTATTAATAAAAATGCATTAAGCTTTACTTTCTGTGGATTCATATAGTTTAGAAGTGAATTATTAATACTATGAAAGAAGAAATACAATTCAGGCGTTCTGTGGAAGGTTTTACCCTCGGAAATGTCATTCATGGACATTTTAATAATCAGATGTAGACACATTTTTATTTAAATGCTTTTGTAGTGCATTTATTGCTCCGGTCTTTTTAACAATTGTAATATTTATTGTATGATTTTTCATCTTCCTAAATACGCTTCTGATTAGTTTTTTTCCGATTTAACTGCATGATTTTCGCTGTTTATTGTTTATTTACTGGAGAGCGCTTTGTGATGCATGTCCTCAGTAGCGCTGTATAAATACAATTTGCTTGATTTCCTTTCCGTCTCATTCTGAATATAATCTCGATAACTTTGAGACGGGCTGATAAAGAGACGTTTAAATTCAAGTCGCTCGCATGTCTGCCTGGACTTAACCATCCTCATAATGACCAGGGTTTACTGGCTGATTCTGCTTCTCAGACAGACAGACAGACAGACAGACAGACAGACAGGTGCTGTACTAATGTGATAAACACGGAGCAGGTGATCAGCCACACGGCAACGTGAGCCTGCAGAGTCACACACACGGTGACAAGGTGACAACAAAGTCACCGGTGATTCAGAGTCTATCCTGGGAACACTGGGCATGAAGCAACACACACATACAGTTCTTTGAACCTTGAATCTTGAATACACACACGCAGGCGCACACACACACACACACACACACACACAACATCTACTGTTATGTTTTTTAGGAACTGGTAGGAACCCAATGAATCCAGAGAACGCTTCACACACGCAGTGACTGAGCTCAGGATCGAACCCCGCCGCCGCTGTGAGACGGTCATGTGACCCTGCGCCCTGCCATGTGACTCCAGAGTAACAGTGACTTCTGAATGTAATATTAATGCTCTCTCACGCTCTCATCTACTCCTTACTGTTGTAACCACCTCTGAGTTCTTTCATATCGTCTGAACCTCTTATCATGTCGTCGTCACACTGCGTCCTGAGACCTGAGACCTATAAAAGGTTTTTTTTATTAAAATATTTTTCATTTATTTAAATAAAGAATTAATTGTTGAAAACATGGCGGGGGTGTAAACTTTTTTTTTTTTTAACATTGGGTGCTTTTGTAAAGCTGTTGCTTGTTTTGAGCTAATCTCTCAAACCTGTCTGTAACCCTGACACACACTTACAGACAGAGAGACAGACGGACAGACAGACAGATATAGACACACAGACATGCACTACAGCTCAAAAGTTTGTACACCTCTTCTAACTCCATGGTCTTTCCTGTTGTTTATTTCTCTCTTCTTTTAATTCTGTGAAGCTGCTTTGAGACAATAAACATAGTTAAAAATGCTATTTAAATAAAATTAAATTCATATTCTTATTAAATGAACGTCTCCTCTGCAGCAGTAAGTTTTGCTCTCGCTTTCCTGGGAAGGTCTTCATGAGAGACAGTTTCATCACGGAGCTCGATGGGGTTTACACACACACTCGACACACAATACTGTTCTTTTACCCAATCACTTAATTCCTCACCCGTTATTTCATAGTTTTAATATCCGCAGTATTATTGTATAAAACTATGTATAGTATAAATTTACAAGTTTTGAGAGGTTGTGTATATACAGTAGATACACACAGACCGACAGAGAGACAGACAGACCGACAGAGAGACAGACAGAGGGACAGAGAGACAGACAGAGGGACAGACAGAGGGACAGATGAAGACGTTTGGTCTGCAGTGTCAGTAATAGAGTTCAGCTTTGTGTCAGAGCGTTGAGAGAGACGCACCATCAGGTGTTTATTCATCCTCAAAAGCTTCCACATATCACAAATGTCTGAAGTGGTGTGTGTGTGTGTGTGTGTGTGTGTGTGTGTGTGTGTGTGTGTGTGTGTGCCCACTAGACCTGAAAAATCGATCTCTCAGGCTTCACTGGCTGCACATCAGCATCGACAGGCTGCACGCTTCAGTGTGTACAGGTTACTCACACATTCACCTGTTACACTGATATATCAGAGTGACGTGTGTGTGTGTGTGTGTGTGTGTGTGTGTGTGTGTGTGAGAGAGAGAGAGAGAGAGAGAGATAACACAGTGTGTTGGGAATAAACGATGATGCTTAAAAACCTCAATTAAGTTCAAAGCTCTAAATGAAAGTAATTAGGATTCAGGAGTTGCTGGAGGACGAGACGGGGAACGGCCTCGGCTCGGCTCACTCACAGGGAGGCAGGAAGGAGTCTCCAGTGTCAGCGCTGTGGAGCAGGAACTCGCTTAGCTCACTCGCTGTTACGTTCTGTGATCAATCAAACGCTGTAAGAGTCGCGACGCGGCCGCGGAGTCAGAGGAAGAAAACGCCGGAAACTCATCCGCGTCCTGTGTGATAAAACACCGCAACATTGCTGATTATTCTCCTTTCAGGGTTTTAACCCCCTACACCGTCACTCACGCAGCTCAGGCTACTGACAAACAGGATATAACCCCGGCCGTAATTATTGGCACCCTTCATGATAAAAAATAAGCTCAAATTAATGTGTCTCATGAGTAACAGATGCAGTGAGCGAGTGAGTGTGAAGTTTATTTATGTAAAGGGTGTGTGTGTGTGTGTGTGTGTGTGTGTGTGTGTGTGGTTATGTCTGATTTTATAAAGTAAAATATAATAAAATCAATACCGTGTGAAATGAAATAAAGGCAGGAGGAAGGTGCACACGCTGAGAGACGTCACTGCAGGAGAGAGCGAGCGAGCGAGCGACGTCAGGGGGCGTCACAACACCACAGGGGCTCATTAGCCTGGTGCTAATTAAAAAGTCTCGCTCTTTTTGGTTTTAATTGTACAGTTTTTTTTGACTTTTTGACTGTTTTTCCCAGCGGTCCTGCTGCAGCTCACCTCCTCCTCTGATTCTGTAAAGCGAAACACAAACTTTCTACAAAAACCTCAAGCTGCATGTGTGTGTGTGTCTGTGTGTCTGTGTGTGTGTGTGTGTGTGTGTGTGTGTGTGTGTGTGTGTGGGATTAAAGTGCAGTAAATTGATTTATCTGCTCTGTGTGTAATTTTATTAAGAGTTTTAGAGAACCACCCCATTTATATTCCGTGTGAATATTTGGAAAAGTTCTCAGTGTTTATTCTGTGTTTTATATATTTTTGTGTTTTAAACTTTAAGCTGTAGACTCTGTGTGTGTGTGTGTGTGTGTGTGTGTGTGTGTGTGTGTGTGTGTGTGTGTGTGTTGACAGGCTGCCTGCGCATTACACGATCCCATTAACTCGTGTTAGAGCAAGCTGCAGCTAAATATGCAGAATAAATTATCTGTGCAAATTACACACGAGGAAAGTCGAGTTTATAAAAACGACACTTTAAGCAGATTTTAATGAGACGAGTGCGGAAAAAAAGTGTAAAGGGAAGAAGGAAAGATATTACACACACACACACTTATTTAAAAAAAAAGGGGGGGGGGGGAAAAACATCCAGCTTTAATTCAGTAATGTGGATTAGAAACATATACAAACACTCTCTGGTCACTTTATTAGGAACACCTGCACATTCATGCAGCTGATTATTCTCTCAACAGATTGTGTGTCTGGATGCAACGACGCGTCAAACCTGGATGTGTTACAACAGCAGAGGAAGATTTTACGCACTGCTTTACTGACACGTGATTGGCTGATTGGAAAATTGCAGGAATGAACAGGGGGACGTGTCCATCCATCCATCCATCCATCCATCCATCCACCAATCCATCATCTATATCGATTACGCTGTGTAGGATTGCAGGGCACAAGCATGAACACACACACACACACACACACACACACACAAATGTGCTCACACACCACACATGCTGAGGACCATGCAAACTCCACACACAAAGTCTAGAGATTCGAACCCCTAACCCTGCCAGGGTGACAGGACATGGGACACGTGTTCCTAATAAATCGGCCTGTATTAGTGTGTGTATGTGCTATACTTTATAATCATGTGTGTCAATTTAAAACACTCTATTATATTAGGATTTCAGTCTGTAATTGAGACGTGAGTAATTATATTCACACACTAATGCACTGCAGTTGATGCAGATATGCAAATTTATGCAAATTGTAACTAAATGACATACTGTAGTATTTATTCTGGAGAAAAAAGTACAAACACATTTTTGGTCATGAATTTGTTCTGCTGTTTAGATACAGATGTTAAATTACACTACAGATGTATTCTAGTGTAAAATACATGGGAGCTCAGACTGGTCCATAAGTATCTGGACAGTAAGGCAGTGTTGCGTGTGTGTGTGTGTGTGTGTGTGTGTGTGTGTGCGAGTGTGTGTGTGTGTGTGGTGAAGCGATCAGGATGAGACAGAAGTGCAGCTATAATACAAGGGCTTTAACTAACATATTGCATTAACTTTATAAATTAAAGCCATTTTGCTCCTTCTTTGTTACAGACTCAAATAGAGACGCGAACACAGTCATAAATATTCGGATGATTTCCAACCCTGTGCAGTCAGTGAGCTTGAGCTGCTTTGTCTTTTTGTCTTTGCTCTACCTGAGCCTCCTCCAGTCACTGTGTGTGTGTGTGTGTGTGTGTGTGTGTGTGTGTGTGTGTGTGTGTGTGTGTGTGTGTGTGTGTGTGTCTGCAATTCTACACAGCGTAATCGATATAGATGATGGACGGATGGATGGATGGATGGACACGTCCCCCTGTTCATTCCTGCAATTTTCCAATCAGCCAATCACGTGTCAGCAGAGCAGTGTGTAAAATCTTTTTCTGCCGTTGTAACCCATCCATCCAGACTTGACGTGTCACTGCGTCCAGACTGTGTGAATGTCCAGATGTGCAGGTGTTCCTAATAAAGTGATCAGTGAGTGTATACACAGTATTTCTAATCTACTCCGCTAGATGTTGTGAAGGGGTTTCCTCCACCATGGAAGGAACTCTGAGATCCTTCACATTAGTTGTCTTCTGGTCTTCCAGGTGTTTTGCAGTGACTGAGCTCACCTCTGAGTTCAGTCTCTTTAAGAATGTACTGTACCGGATTGTTGATTTGGCCTCTTAAAGTTTCTGCTCTCTCTGTCTCTCTCGCAGTCAGGTCTGAGATTTTTATATGGACAGTTCACATGAACAAATGCACATTCAACACTCCTTTAATGACCCGAACATGTGGAACTGTCCTGGGGTGAGGTCAGGACTCTATGGGGGATGTGGCAATCACTCCCATTTGAGTTTTTTGTAATTTGCAACTGGAGTTGGTGAATGTGTGTGTGTGTGTGTGTGTGTGTGTGTGTGTGTGTGTGTGTGTGTGTGTGTGTGTGTGTGTGTGTGCGGTTGGGATTATATAGAGACATAAAGGGAGTGTAGACATAAAGTCCCGCTTTGACTCGAACATTGTAGAAGTGTACAATTCATTCACATGTTAATCGTTTCATTTCAAATCTCTTGTTCTGAGGCACAAACATCAACATAGTGTTTCTGTCCATATACTTATGGACCCGACTGTATATTCAATACACTCTTAAAAACAGAGCTATTACAGTATGTGTTCTTCAAGTAAACCATGTGCAGAACGATTTCTAAGAACCTTTTAAGTAATAACCATCCAAAAAAGCAGTGAAAGCCCCATTAATGTTAGCATGAACCCCAAAAAAAACTTCAGACATGGCTAAGAGTGTACAGTATATTACACTAATATTTATATATTTATTGTTTTGTACGAAATAATAATTACAGTACAGGGATTTAAAAATGGACACACAATAGTTATCTGATTGCAGTCCTGAGGGAACGGTTGCTAGGCAACTGAAACACAAGAGCGGAGCAGCACAAGCTAGGCAGTAACTAATGCTAGCAGTTTATCTAGCTAGCACATAGCAGTAAAGAAGCAGTAACCATGGAAACAAGACAGAAGTATCCGGAATACCAACATTTACCTCAGATGTGTTTGTTAATTACTGAGAAAAGCCAGAGAACACTGACAGCAACATACATTAACACATTAGCTTTATAGCACAAATGGCTAAACCCTAACCGTGACTAGTTTTAGATGATTTGTTGTACACTTTTATATTTATTTTATTATTTATTACATTTATTGTTATGATAAAGACACGAGGCAGACACGTAGATATTTAAAATAAAAAAGTGAATTATTTAAAATGGTTAATGACAGCATTAAATGGTTGAAATAAATTGCAAAATGATATTTATAGACACATTTATGATATAAAGATGTATTTAATATGTATAAACTCTTTAATTAAGCATTGAACAAGTATGTGAACGTTTTGTTTTCATTTCTGATAACAGTTTGTGGGTTAAAGAGCTCGCAGTGCAGAACAAAACAAACAAACAAACATTATTCATTGTAATTATTAACGTATAATTAGGGAGGACATGCGGGATGTTGGAGTGATAAGGGAAGACGTGGTAGACAGAGTTATATGGAGACAAATGGGACCATGTGGCGATTCCTAACGGGAGCAGCCCAAAGATGAAGGAGAAGAATTAATTTTTAATGACTTTTAGATTAAAGTGACCTTTCCGGCAATGAAAATAAAGGTGCTAATTTTGGGGCATTAGTTAATGGTTAAGATTTGTCTTAATGGTTTTGGTGGCATGGTGGCGTAGCACTGTTGCTTTGTACCCGCAGGGTCAAAGGTTCGATTCCGGTCTGGGGTTTCTGTTCCCCCCCGTTTGCATGTTCTCCCCGAGCACGGTGGGTTTCCTCTCGATACTCCGGTTTCCTCACACAATCCAACATTATGCAGATTAGGCTGATTGGCTTTCCCAAATTGCCCATAGTGTGTGAATGAGTGTTCCCCGTGATGGCCTGGCACCCTGCCTCGTGCCCTGAATCTCTGAATGAGACGTTCTGATTAACAAAACGAAAAACAAACATTTCATTTTCATTTTTTTAAACATATCCTCCCGAGACCCAGACGCTACTGTTTCTGACTGTTTCTCTTTATTCATAGCTGATAACAATACATTTCATTAATGTTGACATTATATATATATATATCTCACACACACACAAATATATATATATATATATAAAGTGTGGTACAAATTAAGTCATTAAAATGAAGGCCCCAGGTTCAGACCTTAGCACAACCAAGTTGGTCCTGTTGCAATTCCCGTTGCTTTGGTGTGTGTGTGTGTGTGTGTGTGTGTGTGTGAGTGTGTGAGACTTTGTGAATAACAAAACAAACAACAGATAAACTTTTATTTTCATTTTTACAAAACATATATACATGTATTATAATTATGGATATATAGCTCATTTTTACACACTTTCTATATTAAAGTAAACTGTCTGGCTACACTGCTAGTATCATTAAGGTAAAGGTGTGAAATTTTTGGGATTAGTTAATGATTAATGGAGTTGTGTGTGTGTGAGTGAATGAGACATTGTAAATAAAAACAAATTGTTTTATTGATTTTTTATTTTTATTTTTACAAAACATATAAACATTTAAACATGCAAATATAAAAATGTATATTGTGCGGAATAACTTTAAACCCCGCCCTCCGATGCACCTGATTGGCCGGCGCGTTGGAACGCGGATGACGTAATCAGCTGGATGGGTTTTTTTTTTTTGTTTTTTTTTTAGAGTTGTTGTCTTTTTATTTCTAACAGAAAGAGTCGCTCGCGCTCTGGCGCTCGTGTGTGTATGTGTGCGTGAGGGCGCGCGCGCGGGCGGGCGGGCGCGCGGCGAGTGATGAGTGCGCGCTCCCGCCGCTCAGAATTAAAGCCTGGAATAAAAAGCGGAAAGAGAGAAAGGAAGCGCGCGCTGAGGGGTTTAGAGGACGGGAGGACGGGAGAGGAGGATGCAGAGGCGGAAGGAGGATGAGGATGATGATGATGATGGTGATGATGGTGAGGAGTGTGATGCTCTGCAGGCTCGTGGCGTATCTCTCCGTCTCCCTGCACGCGCTCATCTCCCCGTGCCAGCTCCATCCCCAGCCCTGTGGCATCCTGGCACAGATCGGGCACACCATCCGCCTGGGCGCCGTCCTGCCCCCGCGCCAGCCCGCGCGCGTCCGTGCCGCCCTGAACCGCGCGCTCCTGCACGCCCGGAACCGGCCGCACGCGCCGCTCTTACCCTTCAACCTGAGCCTGGAGGTGGTGTGGGCGCGCGCGGCGCACGCGGACCCGGAGTCGGTGTTCCGGTGCGTGTGTCAGGACGTGGTGGTGCGGGGGGTGTCCGCGGTGCTCGCCTTCCCGCAGAGCCGCCGGGAGCTCGCGCAGGTCGACTTCATCTCCGCCTTCCTGGAGATCCCGTTCATCAGCGTCATCGAGGAAGGGGAGGCGCTCCGCACTCAGGTGGGCTCCTGCTTTAGTCACTCAGTTACACCTGTGTGATGTCATCACCATCTCCCAGACAGGACCTTTAAAGGTTCAGACAAACAAACCGCTCTGAGCTGATTCATTTAAAAAAAAAAAAAGGGGGGGGGGGGGTTCGAGTTTTGCGTGATCTCGCGATGCAGGAATGAAAATATCCTTATGTTTGAAATGAACATTTTCCTCTCGCACCACCAGGGTCTGGGTTTGATTCCCACCTTGGGTTTGTGTGTGTGTGTGTGTGTGTGTGGAGTTGGCATGTGCTTGGGGGGTTTTCACTGGGTACTACGGTTTCCTCTCACAGTCCAAAGGTTATTAATCTCACTGGAATTCCCAAATTACCCGTAGTGTGTGTGAATGAGTGTGTGTGCATGTCATCACCTGATCATTAAGCGCTAAACGTTCAGCTAAAGGTTCAAACTGTTCTGACTCGATTAATTAAATGAGGCTCTGAGCTTTGCATGATCTTGAGATGCAGGAAAAAAAATATCACTACATTTAAAATGAACATCTTGAGAAAACAAAAAAAAAAGTCACAGCAGCACAGTGGCTTAGTCGTTATCCCTGTCACCCTGTACCTCCAGGGTCGAGGGTTCGATCCCCACCTCGGGTTTGCGTGTGCTTGCGGTTTGCATGTTCTTGGTGGGTTTCCTCCAGGTCCTCCTGGTTTCCTCCCACAGTCCAAAGACATGCAGGTTAATAATCTAATTGCTGTTCCCAAATTATTGTGTGTGTAAGCGTGTCATAACCATACCTGAACAATTCAAACAGCAGCTCTAAAGGTTCACCCGAACGGTTCTGATTTGATTAATAGAATGAGGCTGTGAGCTTTGCATGATTTCTGTTCAGTGCAGGTGAGCTTTAATTTACACACCCCTGTGACGTGACTCCGTACCCTCTCTCTGAACATGATCAGCTCATATCTGTTACACACTGCACTCAAGGTTTAACAAAATCAGTTAGACTTGTTATTAAACTAAACGTACATCACCTAACTACAGATAGATTTAGGTAAATTCCTTACACACACACACACACACACACACTGATTACGGTTACAGGATATGAAACATACAGTAATCACAGTGACAGAGGGAACTGTGTAACTCTCTGATGAAGAATGAAGAAGAATGAGCAAAATGAGCACGTCGAAGTGAGAGAGAGAGAGAGACGGTCATGTCTGAGTGTGTGAGATGGGCGTTTCTGAGTGAGAGAAGTTGACGAGTCTGAGTGAGATAGATAGACGTTTAATTCAGAGAGATGGGCGTGTCTGAGTGAGGCAGATGGGCGTGTCTGAGTTTGAGAGATAGGCGTGTCTCAGTGTGGACGATGGGCGTGTCTCAGTGTGGACGATGGGCGTGTCTCAGTGTGGACGATGGGCGTGTCTGAGTTTGAGAGATGGGCGTGTCTCAGTGTGGATGATGGGCGTGTCTGAGTGGGGCAGGTGGGCGTGTCTGAGTGGGGCAGGTGGGCGTGTCTGAGTGGGGCAGGTGGGCTTGTCTGAGTGGGGCAGATGGGCGTGTCTGAGTTTGAGAGATGGGCGTGTGTCAGTGTGGACGATGGGCGTGTCTGAGTGGGGCAGATGGGCGGGTCTGAGTGGGGCAGATGGGTGTGGCTTAGTGGATCAGATGGGTGTGTCTGAGTTTGAGAGATGGGCGTGTGTCAGTGTGGACGATGGGCGTGTCTGAGTGGGGCAGATGGGCGGGTCTGAGTGGGGCAGATGGGTGTGGCTTAGTGGATCAGATGGGTGTGTCTGAGTGGGACATAAAGATATCTGAGTCTTTATATAAACCTAGAGTGAGAGTGAATCAGGGTCCAGTTCTGTAAATCTCAACAATGTCACAGTAGCACAAACTATTAGCTACTACATGTGTACTAGCTCGCACTAGAAACAAAATCACAGTAAACGCTGTTATTAAATAAATAACTGCATAAAATTTGATATTTTATTGTTTTAATCAGACCAAAAAAGCTTTAATACTTATTATAATATTACATATTATAAAAATATAATATAATAATATATAATACTTATATATCAGATAATAAAAAAATTTTTTAATTGCCTTTAAAGCACTTTATCAAATATCACAATCACAGTTTTATTTACATTCGTTTTTAGCGTCTAATGTTAATTTGAACATGTTACAGCTCCACATTTCTGCAGTTCTTGTCCCCCGGTGTGTGTTTGAGCGTACGGCTGCTGTTCTCGTGCAGATGTTCAGCAGCTGTGTTGAGCTCCGTCCTGTATCGTGCTGCACTACTCTGGTCTTTCGCTCCTGAGCTCGGACGCCGCTGTCCTGTGCGCCGGATCGAGCAGCGTTAGAGTTTCTCTTCGCTTTGCGCTCGACTCGTCCTACAGCCGCGTTAAGATTCTCTGAGTGTCTCGTTGGTGAGGAATGTAATAATAGAGAGTGTGAGGAGTCGGAGGCGCTACAGAGCGAGCGCGTGCAGGATGAAATATTTCAGCTCTGGACTTCATCTCGCTGGAGCTGCTGACTGGAATAGCAGCTGATTAATTTGTTTCCAACTCAGACGTTCTTCATCTCCATCTTCTGTGGAAGAAGGAGCTGGTGTACTGTGCGCGTGTGTGTGTGTGTGTGTGTGTGTGTGTGTACTCCCACGCAGGCTCGGCTTTTGTCCCGCTGCTGTGTGAAATAGAGATTCTGGAATAAGGAGAGGACTGGAGAGAAAGAATGATGGAGCTGAGCGCCAGAGCTTTATTAAAGTCTAAACAAACCTGAACTTCCCTTTATTCATCAGCCACATGAGCCTTAGTAACATCGTTAACGTTAGTAATAAACACTGTGTGTGTGTGTGTGTGTGTGTGTGTGTGTGTGTTCCCTCTGTACTGCAGCAATTACCATTTTTATTTATTTAAAAATGTCATGTTAAACTTTTGTAACCCTTTATAATTATATAATGTTTGTGAACCACTTATGGCTTACAGTATAGCAGATCTAAACACTGGTTTATATATCTCGTTAAGTTAATAAGAGAGGAATTGTTTTAGTTCCATATCTCAGTTCTCTCATGTGGAAAATCATATTTCATCTCACCGACTCCAAATCGATTTAAAAAATGATATTTTAAAATTTCTATCTTTTCATTTAAGGTAGTAAACCGTTGCAGTTCCTCTATGATCCTGTAGAATTATTCAGGATTCTGTGCGATAGGAGCGAATCTAAAAAACAAACACTAATATTGAATGAGGATATTAATAAAATTGTGATATTTCCCTAATACACAATACAGATCGAATCGGCTCCTGGTGATCCTCATCACAACTTACATCACATTCCTGAGAAACAGCAAAGAATCATAAAGTCCTCCGTGCTGTAGGCCAGGGCCCGGATTCACAAGTCTAAAAGTTGCTCCTAGTGACACAATTCTAAGAAAATGATGACACTTTCTTAGAATTTCCCCTTAAATTTAGGACTAAATCTTAGTAAAGATAAAAATGATTCACAAAGACCTAAAAACGGCTACGTAAGCGCTAAAGCTTCTTAGAATTCTCTCAGACAGCTCCTATCTTAGCTTAAAAAGTCCTAGCTGGGAGTCCTAGAATAAAAGTGATTCAGGAAATCTTTTAGAGTACAAAAACTTTTATCTTAGTGAGGGGGCGTGGTCGACCCTGTTGCTAGGGATGATGACCTCTGACCTCTGAAAAGGTCTTGAAATGTGCTGTTTGTGAAAATAGAATATATTAGAATATATATTTGTTATAGACTAAAATATCTTAAAGTTCTTTAAAACAGACTGTACTGATTTTATCACTTGCGAGACTGATCTCAGACTGATGGGAGCAAAATGTCTCAGCTTTTACCAGTTTACATGATCACAGGACAGTTTATTTAAGTTGCAATCCAAGAGAGAGGATCTTGTTTGTGGCATTTCAGTGGGCGTGATCATGGGCGGAGCATCAACATTAAAATGAATAAACACACCCAGAGTCACTGATCTTATTCCTGGAGTGTTTTACGTCACAGCGACTTCCCAACAAGTACATTTTTGTATTGATTAAAGAACGACACATCTGTTCATCGTTAGATTTGGATTAATAAGAGAAAGAATCCGCAGCTCGTCATGTGACTGAGAAACCGCAAAGAAAATGATAAAGGTTTGTAGAGAAGCTCGAAAGAGGAGACGGTGTGTGTTTCGGGTTTTGCTGCTTCTTTAAAATAGCTCCAGCGTGTATGAGTGTGTGTGTGTGTGTGTGTGTGTGTGTGTGTGTGTGTGTGTGTGTGTGTGTGTGTGTGTGTGTGTGTGTGTGTGTGTGTGTGTGTGTGTTGCTGGCGATGCTGCGGTTATATTTCCGTGCGCTGCAGCACCGAGCGTCCCGGCCGTGTTTATTCTCAGCTGCAGGTTTATCCTCACTTCCAGCCCAGGAGCTGTATCTCCTCCAGTTTTTATCTCGGGTTTTTATCGCCACTCTTTTATCCAGCAGGAGCTCAGGAGCAGTGTGAGTGTGTGTGAGTGTGTGAGTGTGTGTGAGTGTGAGTGTGTGAACGCAGAATCCTGAGCAGGAGGTCAAACCTTCTGTAAGTGGAAAGGGTTTTTTTTTTTTTCCCGCATGTAAGCACATTTTTATATTCGACTTTTTCTCTCATGAGGCTTCATACACTCTCTCTTTAGTCAGAGTTTTTTATATATTGCAGATTTCTTAAGAGAAAAAAGGCCTGAAAGAAATCTGAAAAAAAAAAGAGTCGAGGTCATGAAGAGTGGATTAATTATTTACGGCTTTCTTTATCTGTTTTCGTCTGTGCCAGCGATCAGACACGGGGTCTTACAGTAAGAATTAATCAATAAATCAATGAGCTCCTGCTTCTCTGGTCCACAGCTCGCTCCTGAGGGAGGAAAGATAACGAGCAGCTTCCAGACCCGCGTGTAACGATCGCTACGTACGCTGATCGCGCTGATCTCACACTTTGGATTTAAACGCATTCTTAATCAGGTTTGCATAAGTTTTAGAGAACTTCACAATGCATGCGTGTGTGTGTGTGTGTGTGTGTGTGTGTGTGTGTTAATGTCATAGTTGAAACATAAGTCAGATCTTCTGGACTGAATTTCTTTCTTCTTCCCTCTAAGCTGAAGTGCAATTCTCCCGGTTTTTTTAAAGCCACTCATGTTAATGACATTAATTTCATTTCCCACCCATTTTCCACCGAGAGATTTTATTCCCCCTGACATCCTCGATGTTCAGCAATGACAGTGACAAGAGTGAAAAACAGACGTGAACATCCGCCCAGGTTAGCCGTTAGCACGAGCATCATTTAGTGGCGGACTGCGGTCCAGATCCAGACTGAGTGACGGTTCTGTCCAGAGCCTGATGTCCTTCTGAAAACTGGGAATAAATAATATAGCAGCGATCTAGCACTTTTTCCCTCGAGGTAGGCGTGGCTATACGTGTCACTCAACAGAGCCGATCATCGTGATAGTTCACCGTGTATAGACAGAGTGTGTGAAAGAAACAGAACTGAAACCACAGCACGGTGTTCTCCCAAAAAAATAAGCAGACAATGAAAACTGGACCTTCAGAGATGAACGGACAGATCGGTGTGTGTTTAATCTTCCTGCAGGAAACTTAAAACCAGTTTGTCTCATATGTTGTGAAACCGCAGTGCTCAGAAAAAGCAGAGATGTGAAGCGCGAGTATGAGATGAAACGCGGCTCGTTAGAGCGACCGTATGCGCAGTGAGCTGAGGGCGTGTCCCCCTGAACCGAGAGCCCGGAGTGACGGAGCCACCGGAGTCCAGCGGTGCGCAGAGAGCAATACACACGACATCAAAGACCAAACTGTCCACACGTGTAACAGAGTTACTGAAAACTGACGATACGTCTTACGGAAACGCTGCGGAGTCCGAACACTAACACAGAATCGCTTAAAAGAGAAGAAAACGGCTCAAAGGAAATGTTATCGATTGAACCTTCTTAAATTTTAATTCAGCACTCCCGCGTTAGCACTTAGCCTCCAACCCGCCCATCTGCAGCGGTTTAGAAACAGACTGATTAGAGATGGAGCTCCGTATCAGTCACATTTCAAATGTTATATTCGTAATCAGGTTGAAATTGAGGATCTGACGGTGAAATAACACTCTGATACACACACACACACACACACACACACACACACACACACACACACACAGGGGACGTGCTGCAGCTAAAAGCCCAGAAATCAGATTAAAAAGTTTCACACCAATTCTCTGGAACATGATCTGTTCCTCAAAGTTACTGTTCCAGAGATACAGGACAAGACGTCATTAGCAACGTTAGACTTATTGTGGCTACATTTAACGAACGAGTTTAAAATAGTAACGATTACAAACGTCGGAGTCGAGAGGAACGGAACCACACCTGAGCTTTAGGACAGAACCAGAACCAACTCGGAGTTCTCAGCAGTCTGATGGGAAACGTTTAAAACACACACACACACACACACACACACACACACACACACACACACTAATGACTCTAATGTAGGATTAGTGACACGGGGTCGATGATGTATTTACTTCATTAGGTACAGCTTGCTAGTACTGGGTTGGACCCGTTTTGCCTTCAGAACCACCTCAATTCTTCGTGCCCGAGGTTTAACACGGTGCTGGAAACACTCCTTATAGATTCACTGTCATCGCGCAGTGGCTGCAGGTCTGATGCGGCTCTCCCGTCCCGCCGCGCCCCAGAGCCGCTCTACTGGTGTGAGATCAGGTGGGTGCAGTGACCTCACCGTCATGTTCCAGAAACCAGTGTGAACAACACTCAGGAGGCCTGTGGCATTTAAACCATGCTCAAGTGTGCCAAGAAACCGTACCACACCCCCCCCCCCCCCCCAAATCCCCACATCTCCCACACCATCACCCTGAACCGCTGATACACGGCAGGATGGAGACATGCTGTCATGGGGTTTACGCCAAATTCTGACCCGACCATCTGCAGCAGAAAGTTTCTCTGATGTCCTGGTGTCTGATGTTGGTGAGACCATGTGACCTGTAGCCTCAGTTTCCTGTTCGTACAGTTTGTTCCGTTTGGGAATGCTCAGACCGACAACCAGGCCACGCTCAGAGTCACTTAAATCAGCTTCTTCCCCGTTCTGATGCTGGGCTTGAACTTCAGCAGATCATCCTGACCGTGTCTACACGCCTAAGTGCACTGAACTGCTGCCATGTGATTGGCTGATTAGATAAGGAGTGGTTGAACGGGCGTACCTAATGATGTGGCCGGGGAGTGTATATACAGTAGAAGGAGATGACGAGCTGATGATCAGCGCAGGTTTAGTTTGAATTCCTGCTGTAAGTGTATTTAAGTAAACGAAATGGACGAACAGCTCTGTACGCTTCTCCGACAGCATGCTGATGCAGATTTGCATTTATTTTATTATTTCGCTGGGACATAAAGCGGCGTAAAAGCTACTGCAGGTGATTCTTCTCCCTAATGCGCTCGGGCTGAGTAACGGCCTCACTGGACGCCGAGAAAGAAGAAGAAACGCGTCCATCTGCAGGCCTCTTCGGAAGAGACCGACTCAAATCGTAATTTATTTCTTTGATTCAGGTGGAAGAGCATAATAATTCTCTTTATTTTCAGAGAGTGTCTCCGTCTGAGCAGATATAAAAGCTTTTTTTTCTCTCTCTGCCACGTTGTGCTTGAGCTCATAAATAAGAGACGAATCCTCGTGCGGTTTATCAGCGCTAAACTCGGGCCTTCATTAACTCGTCTTCTGTCCGAAATGAAGATTAAAACGTTAAAAACTTAATTTAGCCTGGTGAATTAAATCGCAGGCTAATCGAGGGACCTTGAGGGATTGTGTTTGCTCGCTGATGGCTGTGGTCGAGAAAAATCATTAATGAATCCGTAACTCGTTACTATTATTAGCTTTTAGCTTTTTTTTCCTTTTAATGAAAAGCTTTCTTAATCCTAAACATTAATATACACACAATATACAGTAAAGCTCTCAAGCAATCCAAACACACTGTACTCCCTTCAGCCAATCAGAACACAACATACCTCTCTCAGCCAATCAGAACACACCATACCTCTCTCAGCCAATCAGAACACTCCTAATCTCTCTCAGCCAATGAGAACACACCATATCTCTCTCAGCCAATGAGAACACACCATATCTCTCTCAGCCAAAAAATTTGGGGAGGCAAACAAAATAAAAAATGTACTTTTAATCCTGGCCTGTAAATAGTCATTTATCAGGTGATTGCGCATCATTACTACTAGTATAAAATAAAGTCCTGACTCACATCACATCCAGTCAGCAGCTCCGCTCAACATAAGAAGTGCTGGAAAAGACTGGTTGAGAATCACATGGTCCAATCACATGAGCCCAAATATTTAAAAACGATATTGATCCGCTAAGAACAAAAGTGGGAGGGTTCAGGGCACACAGTGCTCCGCCCCAAGGATGATTTGAAAAGATCCAATCAGAGATCAGCCTCAGGTCACATGCTTTTCAAAAATGTACGCGCTACGTAGACACTCGTTTGTCCGGCGCCCCGCACACGTCACCTCTCTCAGCCAATCAGAACACATCGTGCTCCTCTCAGCCAATCAGAACACACCTCACCTCTCTCAGCCAATCAGAACACATCTTAACACACTTCACCTCTCTCAGCCAATCAGAACTCAACGCACCTTTCTCAGCCAATCAGAACACATCTCAACACACCTCACCTCTCTCAGCCAATCAGAACACTTCACTTCTCTCAGCCAATTAGTACACACCGCTCCTCACCTCTCTCAGCCAATCAGAACACACCATGCTCCTCTCAGCCAATCAGAACACACCTCACCTCTCTCAGCCAATCAGAACACTTCACCTCTCTCAGCCAATTAGTACACACCGCTCCTCACCTCTCTCAGCCAATCAGAACACATCATGCTCCTCTCAGCCAATCAGAACACACTTCACCTCTCTCAGCCAATCAGAACATTTCACCTCTCTCAGCCAATCAGAACACATCTCAACACACCTCACCTCTCTCAGCCAATCAGAACACAGTGCTCACAGAACACACAGAGTATCAGCTCAGTACAGTGAGATTGGAGCCATCAGTATGCAGGGTATAACTGGCTCATGACAGGAAATGATATGACCATTTTTGTCCCATGAGCCTGGACGATGTTCTCATGTAAGCGGATAAGTGAAAAGTGAAGTGTGATTGCAGAGAGTCGCTGTGAGAGATAAGAGGCTAAAGTAATAAAAATAAAAGATAAGCATGAGCGAGTGACTCACACAGACGCAAAAGTGTTTTATGCCAAAACTCTGTGCCAATCTGCTGCACGCTCGGGCGCAAACATCACCGTCAGCTGAGTGTGTCCTCATTCAGACTTCTGTAGGAACTAAATGTCAAAACGCAGAGTGTGTGTCCCAGCTAAACACACGTTTACATTCAGTAGCCACACCTCCACTGAATCACTCTTACAGAAAGGAAATGAGCAGGAATCAGACATGAATAACATTTTATACAGATAATAATTGAATTTCAATATCACAACTTCATCAAATACGTTTTACATTTAAGTCCAAAGAAGAACATCGCTGTGCTCTGATTGGTTACAGTGGAATTAGCAGCAGCACCTTTGCTCCGATTGGTTAAAGTTGAATAAGTAGCAGAACTGTGCTCTGATTGGTTACAGTGGAATTAGGGGCGGGAACTGTGCCTTGATTGGTTAACAAAAGGCTCCACTGCGCATAGACAGAATTAATTAAGTGAAAGTAGCGGCAGGACCTGAGATTTGATTGGTTAAAGTTGAATTAGGGGCGGGAACTGTGCTCTGATTGATTGCTAGTAATTGACTGTTAATTAATTCTGTCTATGTGCAGTGGAGCCTTTTGTTTGAACCTTGAGATTTGCCTTGGAATTTAACGATTAAGATTTCTATCTACGGAGTGATTCTGTGGTAGTTTCACACGCGCACAAACACACACACACACACACACACACACACACACAGATATTAAGAGAGAGAGAGAGTTTTGTAGGAGCGCTTGTTCAGGTCTGTCAGACTCACTTAGTGGCTGTGTGTTTCAATTATTCTACTCATCACTCAGTAAAGGGGGCGATTATTTTTCTACTAAGACTCAGGTGTGATGTCATTTCCTGCCAGGAGACTGTAACGGCGCTAAAGTATCAGATAAGACATGTTTTTCATTCTGCACAGAAAAAGACCAACCTGCAGCAGCTGGGACCAAAGCAAGGAGAAAATGAAACAGAGCTCTGAGCATTCACACACTTAACCTTAATTCTAACTGTACATGAGGAGGTGAATCAGAAACGCCTGCTTGTGATGTTAGATTAGACCTGACGAGCTGAAACAGAGATGCCTGCTCGTGATGTTAGATTAGACCTGAGGAGCTGCATCAGAGACGCCTGCTCGTGATGTTAGATTAGACCTGAGGAGCTGCATCAGAGACGCCTGCTTGTGATGTTAGATTAGACCTGAGGAGGTGAATCAGAGACGCTTGCTTGTGATGTTAGATTAGACCTGAGGAGCTGCATCAGAAACGTTGCTCATGATGTTAGATTAGACCTGAGGAGCTGAATCAGAGACGCCTGCTTGTGATGTTAGATTAGACCTGAGGAGCTGAATCTGAGACGCTGCTCGTGATGTTAGATTAGACCTGAGGAGCTGCATCAGAGACACCTGCTCGTGATGTTACTTTAGACCTGCGGAGGTGAATCAGAGACGCTTGCTTGTGATGTTAGATTAGATCTGAGGAGGTGAATCAGAGACGCTTGCTGGTGAGGTTAGATTAGACCTGTGGAGCTGAAACAGAGATGCCGGCTCGTGATGTTAGATTAGACCTGAGGAGCTGAATCAGAGACGCCTGCTCGTGATGTTAGATTAGACCTGAGGACCTGAAACAGAGATGCCTGCTTGTGATGTTAGATTAGACCTGAGATCAGAGGCGCCTGCTCGTGATGTTAGATTAGATATGAGGAGCTGAAACAGAGATGCCGGCTCGTGATGTTAGATTAGACCTGAGGAGCTGAATCTGAGACGCTGCTCGTGATGTTAGATTAGACCTGAGGAGCTGCATCAGAGACGCCTGCTCGTGATGTTAGATTAGACCTGAGGAGCTGCATCAGAGACACCTGCTCGTGATGTTACTTTAGACCTGCGGAGGTGAATCAGAGACGCTTGCTTGTGATGTTAGATTAGATCTGAGGAGGTGAATCAGAGACGCTTGCTCGTGATGTTAGATTAGACCTGAGGAGCTGAATCAGAGACGCCTGCTCGTGATGTTAGATTAGACCTGAGGACCTGAAACAGAGATGCCTGCTTGTGATGTTAGATTAGACCTGAGATCAGAGGCGCCTGCTCGTGATGTTAGATTAGATATGAGGAGCTGAAACAGAGATGCCGGCTCGTGATGTTAGATTAGACCTGACGAGCTGAAACAGAGATGCCTGCTCGTGATGTTAGATTAGACCTGAGGAGCTGAATCAGAGACGCCTGCTCGTGATGTTAGAAGAACTAGAGCTGAATCAAGATCATGCCACGATTTAGATAGACCTAAGAGCTGAACAGAGATGCTACTCGTGAGTTTAATTAGACCTGAGGAGCTGAATCAGAGATCCATGCTCGTGAGTAGATTAAGACCTGAGAGCTGAATCGAGAGATCCTACTCGTGATGTTAGATTGACAATGAGGAGCCACACCAGACGCATGCCAGATGTTAGATTAAACCTGAGGAGACAACAGACGTCCTCTCGTGATTAATTAACCAGAGCTGCACTAGAGACGCCTGCTTGTATTTTAGATTAGAACCGAGAGGTGCATCAAAATGCTGCTCGCGATGTTAGATTAGACCTGAGGAGCTGAATCAGAGATGCCTGCTCGTGATGTTAGATTAGACCTGAGGAGCTGCATCAGAGATGCCTGCTCGTGATGTTAGATTAGACCTGAGGAGGTGCATCAGAAACGCCTGCTCGCGATGTTAGATTAAACCTGAGGAGCTGAAACAGAGACGCCTGCTCGCGATGTTAGATTAGACCTGAGGAGCTGAATCAGAGATGCCTGCTCGTGATGTTAGATTAGACCTGAGGAGCTGCATCAGAGACGCCTACTCGTGATGTAGATTAGACCTGAGGAGGTGCATCAGAGACGCCTGCTCGTGATGTTAGATTAGACCTGAGGAGGTGCATCAGAAACGCCTGCTCGCGATGTTAGATTAGACCTGAGGAGCTGAAACATAGACGCCTGCTCGCGATGTTAGATTAGACCTGAGGAGCTGAATCAGAGACGCCTGCTCGTGATGTTAGATTAGACCTGATGGGGTGCATCAGAGACGCCTGCTCATGATGTTAGATTAGACTTGCGGAGGTGAATCAGAGACGCCTGCTCGCGATGTTAGATTAGACCTGAGGAGCTGAAACAGAGACGCCTGCTCGCGATGTTAGATTAGACCTGAGGAGGTGCATCAGAGACGCCTGCTCGAGTTAGAATTAGACCTAGGAGTGCCATCATAGAAAAAACGAAACGCCTGCTCGCGATGTGAATAGACCTAGGAGCTGAAACAAGATGGCCTGTCTGGATGTAGATAGACCTGAGAGCCTGAATCAAGAACGCCTGCTCTGAGTTAAATTAGACCTAGGGGTGCATCATAGACCCTCTCATCAGTTAGATTAGACTGCGAGTGAATCTCAGAGACCCTGCTCGCGATGTTAGATTAACCTAGGACATGAAAAAGAGACGCCTCTGCGATTAGATAGACCTGAGCAGGTGCATCAGAGACACCTGCTCGTGATGTTGGATTAGACCTGAGGAGCTGAATCAGAGACGCCTGCTCGTGATGTTAGATTAGACCTGAGGAGGTGCATCAGAGACGCCTGCTCGTGATGTTAGATTAGACCTGCGGAGGTGAATCAGAGACGCCTGCTCGCGATGTTAGATTAGACCTGAGGAGCTGAATCAGAGAAGCCTGCTTGTGATGTTAGATTAGACCTGAGGAGGTGCATCAGAGACGCCTGCTCGTGATGTTAGATTAGACCTGAGGAGGTGCATCAGAGACGCCTGCTCGTGATGTTAGATTAGATCTGAGGAGCTGAAACAGAGATGCCTACTCGTGATGTTAGATTAGACCTGAGGAGCTGAATCAGAGACGCCTGCTCGTGAGGTTAGATTAGACTTGCGGAGGTGAATCAGAGACGCCTGCTCGCGATGTTAGATTAGACCTGAGGAGCTGAAACAGAGACGCCTGCTAGCGATGTTAGATTAGACCTGAGGAGGTGCATCAGAGACGCCTGCTCGTGATGTTAGATTAGACCTGAGGAGGTTCATCAGAAACGCCTGCTCGCGATGTTAGATTAGACCTGAGGAGCTGAAACATAGACGCCTGCTCGGGATGTTAGATTAGACCTGAGGAGCTGAATCAGAGACGCCTGCTCGTGATGTTAGATTAGACCTGAGGGGGTGCATCAGAGACGCCTGCTCGTGATGTTAGATTAGACCTGAGGAGGTGCATCAGAAACGCCTGCTCGCGATGTTAGATTAGACCTGAGGAGCTGAAACATAGACGCCTGCTCGGGATGTTAGATTAGACCTGAGGAGCTGAATCAGAGACGCCTGCTCGTGATGTTAGATTAGACCTGAGGGGGTGCATCAGAGACGCCTGCTCATGATGTTAGATTAGACTTGCGGAGGTGAATCAGAGACGCCTGCTCGTGATGTTAGATTAGACCTGAGGAGCTGAAACAGAGACGCCTGCTTGCGATGTTAGATTAGACCTGAGCAGGTGCATCAGAGACACCTGCTCGTGATGTTAGATTAGACCTGAGGAGCTGAATCAGAGATGCCTGCTCGTGATGTTAGATTAGACCTGAGGAGCTGCATCAGAGACGCCTACTCGTGATGTAGATTAGACCTGAGGAGGTGCATCAGAGACGCCTGCTCGTGATGTTAGATTAGACCTGAGGAGGTGCATCAGAAACGCCTGCGCGACCTAGAGCTCGCGATGTTAGATTAGACCTGAGACATCAGAGAGAACGCCTGCCGTTTATTAGACCTGATGGTGCATCAGAGACGCCTGCTCATGATGTTAGATTAGACTTGCGGAGGTGAATCAGAGACGCCTGCTCGCGATGTTAGATTAGACCTGAGGAGCTGAAACAGAGACGCCTGCTTGCGATGTTAGATTAGACCTGAGCAGGTGCATCAGAGACACCTGCTCGTGATGTTAGATTAGACCTGAGGAGCTGAATCAGAGATGCCTGCTCGTGATGTTAGATTAGACCTGAGGAGCTGCATCAGAGACGCCTACTCGTGATGTAGATTAGACCTGAGGAGGTGCATCAGAAACGCCTGCTCGCGATGTTAGATTAGACCTGAGGAGCTGAAACATAGACGCCTGCTCGGGATGTTAGATTAGACCTGAGGAGCTGAATCAGAGACGCCTGCTTGTGATGTTAGATTAGACCTGAGGAGCTGAAACATAGACGCCTGCTCGGGATGTTAGATTAGACCTGAGGAGCTGAATCAGAGACGCCTGCTCGTGATGTTAGATTAGACCTGCGGAGGTGAATCAGAGACGCCTGCTCGCGATGTTAGATTAGACCTGAGGAGCTGAATCAGAGAAGCCTGCTTGTGATGTTAGATTAGACCTGAGGAGCTGAAACAGAGACGCCTGCTCGCGATGTTAGATTAGATCTGAGGAGGTGAATCAGAGACGCCTGCTCGTGATGTTAGATTAGACCTGCGGAGCTGAATCAGAGGTGCCGCTCGTGATGTAAAATGATCTAAACAAACATTTAGTTTGTTACGTCCAGCTTTAGTTTTTCTCTTTTCTTCCTGTCTGCAGCTCTGCACTGCTTTGGCTCACTTTAGAAGTTTATCTTCACAGAGAAAAATCATTTGAGGTTGGGTTGGAAGCTGACTGAGACACCTCACTCTGCACAGAAGGAGTGTCCGATTGTCAAAACGTCATGGTGATGTGAATTTGGTGACGTTATGGATGTTGGGACGATGTTGACATTGGGATGTTTTTGAAGGTTAAATGATTTTGACGATGATGATGGGAGAACGTTGAGCAGATGTTACACACTGTTACTAAAACTCCTTCAAAACAACGTTAACACCAAACCAGGTGGGAGGGGAACGGGACACGCTGGGGATCAGGACGTTATTAAAACACGAGTCGTCTCTCTGTTTCTGTTTAGTTGTGTGTGCAGGCTCACAGTTTATTGCAGGTCAGCTCTGTACACTTAGCACACCTGAGAGGATAAGACGAGCAGAACATCATCTCACACCAGGAGTCCTACTGGAACTGGAGCTGCTCCTCTATATTCTCCCCTAATGAATAAAAATCTTATTTTAAAATACAGCGCAACACCGATTATAATTAATAGAATAACAAGTTTTTTTAAATAAAAAAATCAATCTGTTCTGATTAAACATTTTTTCTGATTCACCTCGAGATAATGAGGATTCACTTTGCCAGTGAATAACTGTCTCTCTCTCTCTCACACACACACACACACACACACACACACACACACACACACACACACACACAGAGCTTTGCGCGAGTGTATATTTGGCTCTGTCAGGCTCGGTTACTGGCCGAGTGTTTCGGATGCTCTGCTCTCTGCCAGAACCGCTCCGTCCCTAAATACACTCCTCACCTCGTTTTCTCTTCTCATCTTCTTTTGCTTTTTTTCCTCCATCTCTTTCTGGAACAGCAGGCCGCATTACCTGGACATCTCCAGCACTACAAATTAACTGTTTCACCTTAGAACTAGTCCATGCAGAAGGTTTGGGTTTGATTGCCACCCAATGCCCAAACCCGAGGCAGTTCTGGTCCCAAAGCTGTCTCGCTATTTCTATAAAATGGGAGGGTTCTGTCAGAAGGGCATCCAAGTTGTGTGTGCGGATCGGATGGTCTGATGTGGAGACCCCTTGACGGAACACCAACAGTTAATGTTCAGCCTGTTGTTGATTAGTTTCCTAAAACAGCTAAGAATCGTTTCATTCCTCTTCCACCACAGTGACGTCCCAACAAGTATTTCAGTAAAAGGAGATGTCACGTTGTAATTTTATCATTTTAATGTTCATAGAAAAGAGTGAGTTCCTGGTGACACTTATATACAGCAGCCCCCACCAGAAACGCTCAGTTTTAGCTTTACTATAATCATGGCTGGACTGAAGATTTTTGTGCGTTAACATTTTTGAAATTGCGTGTTTAATACAGCAGTACTGCGGCATTCGAGTTTAATCCGCTCCGGAGGCGAGTTCTTAAGGTGAAAGCTCGTATTGTGAAACGCATCGTCCCATAGGAAATAATGTCAATGCAGATAATCCGTTCCAGCCACACAAAGATATTACCAATATTCCGGCGACACGAGGAGGTCAGCTGACTGTGTTTAAAGAGAAGCCTTGAATATACTGCGAGGCCAACGCATTGTTGTTTAGACGCATGTAGCTGTTTTTTCCCAGCGCTGCATAGGACTGAATGCTTCCGTCTCTTAGTGGAAACATCAGAAAATTGGATTCCACCACTGGGACAGCATCACAGGACAGCGTTGTTTCATCAACATTCTCCTGGATTGACTCAAAAAGCCGATGAGGCCGATACACACACACACACACACACACACACACAGAGTATATAGGACTTGGGACTATACATCCATTCACATACACAACAAAATGTTTAGTATCTAGTTGTAAATAGTCATATTTTGTGCACTGCAGTGTGTGTTTTGCTTAATACACATCTGGGTTTGGTATACTGAGTGTGTGTTTGTGTGTCTTTCATGTTCTTGGGTTTTGTTAACACCAGCAGATGAGATAAAAGTCCTGTATTTGTGTAATCTGGGTTAATTAATTAATACGAGCGTTACGAGCATTATTGGGACCCATGCTGCTGCGTCTTCACTAAATCCTGCACAAATGCAAATATATATATATATATGTGTGTGTGTGTGTGTGTGTGTGTGTGTGTGTAAGCTTCTTCACTTGGCTTTCCACTGACGCAAGTTTTGATCGGCCACCTCGCTTCCAGACAAAATTTTGGTTCGTAAATTGAAAAATCAAGCCGTGTGTGTGTGTGCGGAGCGTCACTGTGTCTGATCTGTCTCAAGCAGTGGAACTAGATTTCTTACAAGTTCTAAATCATTAAAATCATTGGAAGTGGTTTGTATTTCCTGAGAACAAGGAGTCGGTCAATTTTATACCGTTTAATTCTTATTTTACTAACAAATATTTTAATGAAATACTTTAAAACGTGTAAATTTATTCAGAAATCTGGTCTGACTCAAAGATCAAAGCTGACAGAAGTTTGATTAAATCACATAATGTATTTGATCTCATGGTTCTAACACTGGAGACTCCTCCATAAATATTAAACAAACACCTCATTACTCATAATGTCTTAATTGTCCTGAACATCCTCCATCAGGTTTACTCTGATTATATCAGCAGAACTTCTCACTCCTCTCTCTTACTCTCACTCTCTCTCTCTCACTCTCTCCCTCACCCTCTCTCTCTCTCTCTCACTCCTCTCTCTCACTCTCCCCCACTCTCTCTCCCACTCACTCTCTCACTCTCTCTCTCCCACTCCCTCTCTCCCACTCTCTCACTCTCTCCCTCACTCTCTCTCTCTCACTCCTCTCTCTCACTCTCCCCCACTCACTCTCTCACTCTCTCTCACTCCCTTTCTCACTCTCTCTCACTCTCTCTCTCACTCTCTCTCTCACTCACCCTCTCCCTCACTCTCTCTCCCACTCATTCTCTCACCCTCTCTCTCACTCACTCCTCTCTCTCACTCACTCCTCTCTCTCCCTCACCCTCTCCCTCACTCTCTCTCCCACTCATTCTCTCACTCTCACTCTCACTCTCTCTCTCACTCACTCCTCTCTCTCACTCACTCCCCCTCTCTCTCTCTCTCACTCTCTCTCACTCCTCTCTATCACTCTCTCTCACTCTACCCCCCACTCACTCTCTCTATCACTATCTCTCTCACTCTCTCTCCCACTCACTCTCTCTCACTCTCTCTCTCACTCTCTCCCACTCACTCCCTCTCTCACTCTCTCCCACTCACTCCCTCTCTCTCCCTCACCCTCTCCCTCACTCATTCTCTCACTCTCTCTCTCACTCACTCCTCTCTCTCACTCACTCCTCTCTCTCTCACTCTCTCTCTCACTCCTCTCTATCACTCTCTCACTCTACCCCCCACTCACTCTCTATATCACTCTCTCTCTCACTCTCTCTCCCACTCACTCACTCTCTCACTCTCTCCCACTCCCTCTCTCACTCTCACTCTCTCTCTCTCACTCCTCTCTCTCACTCTCTCTCTCTCTCACTCTCTCCTGCATCCTTTACCTCTTTATTCTGTAGCTCTCAGCTTCTAGATTGAACCAAAGCACAGAGCAGATGTGGACCTGTAAGCCCCGCCCCTTCCTCCATGCCACATGGTTCTTTCTCGATGAACGGAGAGTGTATTGAGGTCATTCATGTGAAAGTCTCTCGGCGAGCGTTAGCCAGATGTATAATTATCATCACTTAAGTTCATTAGGAACGCGTGTGAATGTGAATGGCGTGTTAATGCCGATGATTAGAACTGAATTCTCTTCGGCGGAGGACGTGTCGGCGTCGGGATGAAAACGTGCTGGAATGTTCGTACTGCGTACGCTCAGGGTTCCGGCAGGTTCTGTGTGCGGTTCCGGTGTTCTCACACTCTGTCCGTCTCTCCTCACACACCCGAGATGCTGCAGACGATTCTCCTTCAGACTGTGTGTGTGTGTGTGTGTGTGTGTGTATGTGTGTGTGTGTGTGTGTGTTAGGGCATTGATATAGACCTGTCATTTACACCAGAGAATTAATCAGCTCCTGACCTGACAGCACCGGGGACGAGCGTGAGGTCGTCAGGAGGTCACGCGTGAGCGGAGCGCGACGTTAGAGCAAGTAAGGCTGCCTCGAGCAGATGGCTCTCGTCTAACGAGAAACAGAAGATAAAAATAGTTTCTTTTTCTTTTTTTATGATCAACTAAAATCCTCATTTTCTTTTAGTTTTTTTGTCAAAACATTTTCTTTTCCACATAAATTCTCCTGCCTTGGTTTCTCTCTCTTTCTTTATTCTCACACCGGAGCGACACAGATCCGCTTTCACCCGATGTGGAAGTAACGCGTGCTGAAGATTCCCCACCCAGGTGTCGCGCATCTCATCCGATGGCCGCGCGTAGATCTGTGGTGTTTATTTTATTTATAAGGTGTATTAAAGGTCGGATGGTCTGTGAGCAGAATTCGTTCTCCAGCTCAACCTCCAGTCCTGAATGTTTGTTTTGCATAATCTTTCTCCATCGCTCAGGGAAAAGAGTCCAGAGTCCAGTGTGGAAGTGCCATGTAGTGGTGCACGCAGTTCCGCCAATGACCACTAGGCTTTAAAAGTGAGTCAATCCTTATAGAGCTTAAAACTTTCCAACAGAAATAAACATGTTTACAGCCTGGAACAAAAAAAAAATAGATTTCACATTCATGACAACTGTACAGGGGGTGAATATTTATACAAATCATCAGTGAAAATCAGATGAAAGCTTAAATTCAGAGTCAGTTCCTGTCACACGGGCGACGCCCGGAGGTTGGAGGTTGTTGTTTGTGAATGAGCTCAGAGTGTCGAGCCGTGTGTATCGATTTATTAGCTGTATTGATTCACTCTGTTTGTCGATGGAGTATTGATTGTTACTGTGTGTGTGTGTGTGTGTGTGTGTGTGTGTGTGTGTGTGTGTGTTAAGGACAACGTGCAGCACTGATAGAAACCGTACCGAGCGCGTTCGTATAAACCTGCACTACTGACAGAGCTGCAGTCTTAGAGAACTAATCAACACCTTCTGACCAATCAGGACACACACACACACAGAATAAACACCTCGCCGCTTCTCATGAGCTCCAGGGCGGATGCAGGAGATTCAGCTTTTACATTTTTATTCATTTAAAAAAGTTTTCCTGCCTGTTTTTAGAACGGAAAATGTTTACAGCTTTATTTATATATAATAAGAAGAATGAAAAATTTTTTTTTTTGGATTTGTTGGTGTTGGCTTCAGGGAGAGCGATGTCACCGTGCAGTGGTGTTGAGTCAGCCTGATAATCATCAGGTCGCTCGTTTAAAGGAAGCGTCTGCACACACACACACACACACACACACACACACACACATACACACATGCTCACACACATGTTATTGTAAAAAGGCTTGAAAATATTTAACCTTGTGAAACACTTGAGCGTCTGACCAGCGTGTGAGCGAGGAGCAAATGCAGTTCATAATCATAACAATAATAACGCGCTTCAGGGTGTGTGTGACCGAGTCGAGGCTGGACCCTGTCGCCCTCGGCACTCATTACTGATGCTACAACCAGGGGCTGATAATTAACTGCTGAGTTCACAAATATCTGTTATATAACACACACACACACACACACACACACACACACACACACACACACACAGGAGACTGCTCCAGATCTTCAGCTGTACTTGCTGATCTGTTTGCAGTGGATCGTCTGCACTCACTCACTCTTGCACAATAAGCTTATTTCATACATTGTGTGTGTGTGTGTGTGTGTGTGTGTGTGTTTCCATGCAGACGTTGAAATGTCATCATAGCTCATCAGAATGCTCCAAACAGCCATGGCTCATGGTTCACGCGCTCCCCAGACGCAGTACAGACGCAGTACAGACGCAGTACAGACGCAGTACAGACGCAGTGATCCTCCTCCTCCTGATTCAGACACACTGGACTCACACTCAGGTTTATTTAATTTAATCTGTTTCACGTCCGTTATCTACGTTCCTCTGTAGGGACGGATTTATGCGTTGGCTCTTCCGCCTGTAGGAGACTGCAGACTGTATAAAAAGACCTGGACAAACCCTCGATGGCGTCACCCGCAGTGTTTCTGATGAGCGGTGTTGACGCTCAGCTGTCTGAGCTCCGGGCGTCGCCACCTGGTCAAGTCCAACTATGTCGTTCCTAAACTCTGGCCAATCCATAAATGGGCAATTGGTCGGAGCGAACAGCACCTGGCTGTTTGTTGGAATCTCAGTTAGCTTTAAGTTACCTAAAATGCTAAAGTGGCTAACATTTATTTATATGCTAATGATTGATTAATTGATCTCCTGTACTCTGCACATCATCACGTGTCGACTCTTTATTGTGTTGATGGAAAGTAACGATTCCACTTATTTAGCTAAAGTGATGCACGGCAGACAGCTCACACTTTGACGCCCCAAATTTATGATTTAATAAGATGAGTTTAAACTGATGAGTTGTGTAAAACTGCCCCTTCTGTACAGTTGTCATGAATGTGAAATCGAGCTATGGAGACCTAAAACAATCTTTTGTACCAGGCTGTAAACATGTTTATTTTAACATGATGCTCTACTGGGATTCACTCACTATTTCGAGCCAGCCTTGACCCTTGTGGTCATTGGAGGAACTGCACATTTTGCAGAATTTGCATTTTTCTGAGCATCAGTTGAACCTCCGCCTTGAGCTGCGGAGAAATATTATGCAAAACAAACATTATCAGTTAATATGTTTTTAAATCAGTTAACAGCAATCTTCAGTTATTAACATCTTTTCAGCTGGTAAAGTAACAGTTCATTCACAGGGACAGGAAGCAGAGGACTAGTGTAAGGAGTCTCCAGCGTCAGTGCTGTGGAACAGGCAGAGGTAAAGCTGTAACTGTATGTTTTCCGGACAGAGGAGTTCACACTGCTTCGTGGTGTCTCAGAATAAAGTGAATGAAGGATGAGGTGTTTATATCTGCTATAACGTGAGAAACAGCGGGAACCGATCTGTCTTAGCAGTGGAGTGTTCTTCAATCTGGCCAGACCTATCTATAGCTTCTATCATTTACAACATTATTAAGCTTATTTCTGGGCAACTGTTACTAAAATTGTAAACAGAATATGATGTCTTGATTATTGGCAGAGAAATTCTTCTTCTTTGGTATTTTACTGTACCAGTTTTATTTCATTTCTTACATAATGCACACAGAGTGTGTGATGTGAACGAGTGGAAAAGCACAAGAAAAGACAGAATCTGTTGTTTATTGTGATTGCAGTGTCACATTTCTGCACGGATCTCTCGCCCACATGGACTGCTTGGCCTCCTACAACCTTTTAAATCAGCATCGCTAACAGCCGAACTCCAGGAACTCGCTGGCGCTCCACACAGAGTGCTGAGAACTCTTTTTAGAACTCTTCGGAGAACACTTTGGAGAACTCTCTGGAGAACACTTTGGAGAACTCTCTGGAGAACTCTCTGGAGAACTCTCTGGAGAACACTTTGGAGAACTCTTTGGAGAACTCTCTGGAGAACTCTTTGGAGAACACTTTGGAGAACTCTCTGGAGAACTCTCTGGAGAACACTTTGAAGAACTCTCTGGAGAACACTTTGGAGAACTCTTTGGAGAACTCTCTGGAGAACTCTTTGGAGAACACTTTGGAAAACTCTCTGGAGAACTCTCTGGAGAACACTTTGGAGAACTCTCTGGAGAACACTTTGGAGAACTCTTTGGAGAACTCTCTGGAGAACTCTTTGGAGAACACTTTGGAAAACTCTCTGGAGAACTCTCTGGAGAACACTTTGGAGAACTCTCTGGAGAACACTTTGGAGAACTCTTTGGAGAACTCTCTGGAGAACTCTTTGGAGAACACTTTGGAAAACTCTCTGGAGAACTCTCTGGAGAACACTTTGGAGAACTCTCTGGAGAACACTTTGGAGAACTCTTTGGAGAACTCTCTGGAGAACTCTTTGGAGAACACTTTGGAAAACTCTCTGGAGAACTCTCTGGAGAACACTTTGGAGAACTCTCTGGAGAACACTTTGGAGAACTCTCTGGAGAACACTTTGGAGAACACTTTGGAGAACTCTCTGGAGAACTCTCTGGAGAACACTTTGGAGAACTCTTTGGAGAACTCTCTGGTTCTTCACTTGTCTCATTATTTCCGTGTCTGTGGTGTTGCCATGTCCTGCAGTGTCACAGGGCTCTGATCAACCTCTCCTGCCCTGTGCTACACTTTCATAACCCCGATTGGTGAACAAGGGGAGAGAGAGAGAGAGAGCGATTGAGCGAGGCTTCACAGCTCTCATTGTTCCAGAAGCACAATCGGTGCCCTCCATCCCTTTGAAGCCTCTCTAAAAAGCTTTTGACGGCAGTGTGATGTGGAGTATTCTCCCTCAGTCTCAGTCGTGTCAGCAGCGTTTCCCTGACAGCGCGGCTTTGTGTCCACGTGCCTGCGTAGGCTTTGTTCTCTAAATTTATTTCATGTTGTCTGATTCTGTCCAAAAGCTTGGTTCCTGTTTATTAAAACAAGCTGTTAATCAGAGAATCTTTGTTCATCAGACGTGGGACGTTTCCTGCAGAGCAGGCGTCGTTAACTGGCACGCTGCAGCCCAGCACCCAGAGAAAGATTTCTACTTTTGGAGTCAAATCAAATCAAGCACGTGAGGAGTACAGTAGCAGTGTGCAGTCCGGTGTGGAGGACGTTCACCTGCTCCGCGAGAAACCACCTCCAACACCTCCAACAGTTCAGTTACAGTAGCACCTGCTCACCAGCTCAGGAAGCTACTCACCTTAACTTAAACCCGCTCTACCTCCTTAACGCGCTGTACCTTACACACTGTACCTCCTTACACACTTTACCTCCTTACACACTTTACCTCCTTACACACTTTACCTTACTTCAAAGTAACTAACTAACAATAAAAACCATGAACACTTTATTAAAAAATACATCTTATAATGAACTTATGAACTATTAAAAAGGTAATATTGTTGATGTTAACTAACTAATTAACTACCTGACTAACTAACTAATTAACTAACTACTTGACTACCTGACTGAGACGAGACCTCATCACCCAGAAAGTCAGTGTTCCTCCTGTACATGAATATTATCCAAATCCAATGGGGTGAAAAATAAGAAGACCGGTTCCTTGTAAGAGAAACACCTGCTGTGTAACGGACCTGATTCTGACCCACTGGGCTTTAACACCATGCCGCTTCTTATCTTCCTCACAGTCAGCATCTTCCTCTTCCTCCCATCACCTTCACATACGTTCTCACCCTTATAATATTACGCACCGCGGCGGCACGTCTAGCTCCTGCCGTCGTGCGTCTGAGCCGCGCCTGCACATGGAGCTCCACAGCCCGTCCACGATCAGAACTTTACTGGGTTTAAAAATCACACCTTTCTCTCTCAGCTTGGATCTGTGATGTTCGGTTTGTGAGTAATTCCTGATTTTCTTCTCAGAGTCGCGCCCAATCGTGTGAGTTTATGTAAATGAGTCCCCCGGTCGCCGCGTCTCACCGAGACGTCCACCCGGAGTTCAGAACACACCTGTAATCAGTTCGGAGCCCGAGGAGGTTGTTGGGGAGTGGTCATGTGTCAGTCGCAGCCTGAGCGCGTGAGACTGTG
>QNUK01000933.1:13576-21076 GCA_013621035.1 Clarias magur | reverse complement strand
ATGGAGGAGGGCTCTCACCTGCCCTGAGACACGCTACTGAAAGAGACTCGGGGCTGTTATTGTCTCCGCTGGACTCCGAGCTTCATCTATTATTAATCACTTTGCTGGAAATAAATCTTGACTAGTTGAAGAAACCTTTTTTCGGGAAAGGGTGCCATTTTTTATGATGTCTGACGTGGATTTGTGTTCGAAACCCGGAAGACGAGATGATGAGTCGTCGTGTGCACTGTTTATTATATAGAATGACTTTTGCCTGGTCGCTTAAAGGGCGCCAATATTTCTGGAGTTGTTTCTTGCTGTGAACAGGAGGATGATTATCTCTGGGTTTGTAGTGTGTGTGTGTGTGTGTGTGTGTGTGTGTGTGTGTGTGTGTGTGTGTGTGTGTGTGTGTGAGAGAGAGCAGGAGGAGATGCTGGTAATGATTTAATTTACAATGTTGAAGCAGACAGGAAGGTGCTTGGGAAATTGGTGTGTGTGTGTGTGTGTGTGTGTGTGTGTGTGCGCGTGTGTGTGTCGTTAAAGTTTCTGTTCAGGTTCTTCACCTCAAATCTAATAAATCTTTGGTCTATAAACGCTAAATTTCTTCCTGCAAATTTTTGCTCCTTAATCAGACTTGCCCTGAGTTTATGATTTAAACACACACACACGCACACACACGCACGCACACACACACACACACGTGATGCATCTGATGCAGCGTCGTTTCTTAAATCACGGCATCCATAAAGTCGCGAGTTCATTTCCCGCCACGGCTCGGTCGCAGCAGTGGCCGCGCGGCTGTAATGTGAGCGATCGCGTCTGCTACCAGATGTGGGAGGAATGTTTGAACGTGAAAGCCGTGCGAAAGCTCATTACACGAGTGTGTTCCAGGCTGCGGTGTGATGAATCTGCACTCGCTCCTGTAATGTGACACTTCCACGCCGTCGTGGCTCCGGGCCTCCGAGCTGCAAATCACATTTTAGCGACGTTATGAAGAGTAATAACGGGTCCGAGTGTCGCCGCTCAGCATCTAATAACATGTGTGTGTGTGTGTGTCATTAACCCTCAACACACACACACACACACACACACACACACACACACACACACACACACAAGACCTGTTAGGAAAATTTACCAAACACGATCACTTCCACTTCCTGTTCAATAATCTGACAGAATGCAGTTTATCACGCCGAACGAAACAGATTAGCTACGACTGCTATTAGCCGAGTCGTTTATATGTTAGCGAAACAGATTAAAAACCTAATGTAAGCATGTAGCATTAGCTCAAATGAGCAGCACACAGCCATCATTTTAAGCGCTTGCTAGTCCTGAGCAAGGATTTATAACTTATAAATTTATAATCAGACCTGACTAGCCGAGCGGAGCGATGTGATGATGTAATAGCGTTTACCGCGTAAAAGGTCTCACGTGTGTTTCACATCTTACAGTTTACGTTTGTGATACGGTGATTAAAACTTAAACAGCACTTTCAGCTAGTCACAAACAAAACCTGCTACAAAACAATGCTAGGAAGGAACATTTCTACATCTTAACATTGTTGAGGGGGAAAAAAGCCTGGATTTATGAATATAGATGAATTTATAGATTTGGACACGCCCCCTTGTTCTCTTGACACCTTTAACACCCTGATATCACTAGTTGGTTAGCTAAACATGAGGTTTATTTTGAAAACATGTATCTCAGCATACGAACGCTCCGACTCGTGAATTTTTGTCTTAAGGACTGAAATTTTGCAAGAAGCACTTTTGGCTTTTGGAACCGAGCCGAACCGAACGGAATCGGTTTCACTAAGTCGCGTGTACGTCATATATTTATATTTATTAATAGTTTTTTTTTTTTGCATTTTGTGTAAGATTTAGTGAAGATGTAGCACCATGGGTCATGAGAATGTTATCAAGGACGGAATCAAGAAGAAAAGGGAGCCGCTTTCAGTTTGGTTTTTAATCAGCCGGTGCCGAGAGGAATCATAAATTAAGGTTAAGTGAGATTTAATGTCTATTTATTTCATATTTTACTTCATTTACCTCATGTCTTTTATAAATGTTGTGATTGTTTTATATGCAGAAATATGATTATAATGTTAGAAATTTGTAATATTGGGAATATTTTTGGGAGGCTGGAACGGATTATCTGCATTTACATTATTTCCTATGGGACAATGCGCTTCACATTACAACATTTCACAATAAGAACTCGCCTCCGGAGCGGATTAAACTCACATGCCAAAGTACCGCTGTCTATGAATAGTTGCGTGTCTGTGGATGAGGTTAGCTAAAGCTAGCAGTCTGGAATGATGACATCTCTTCTGCTAACTACAAATAATTTTTTTTTTTCCGGATTATACATTTCGTCCCGGTCAGAAGTCTTTCTCAGTGCTTGTGGTTGATAAAATAATTGAGTTACTTACACACTTGAGTTTGAAATGAACAGTGAAGTTATGTTGTTAGTGGAATTAGCGGTTAGATAAACTAGCTACGATGTAGTATTCGCGTTATTAGCTCATGTGTAAAGTGCAGTAAAGTAATGAAGCAGTGAAGCCTCAGGAGCAAGATGAGATTAATAAATGTATTAGCAAGCGGCTAATCCAGTGTTAACAGCACACGCACACACACACACACAATATAATATAGCGATTAAAAGGACCGAAAGATGTTGTAGTTAGCATAAACTAGCCAGATAGCTGTCGGTCCTTGTGGTTCAGAGGTCTCTTTGACGTCCAAAGTTAAACGACATGCTAGCTAAATGCTAGGGGCGGTAGTGGTTCAGTGTGTTAAGGCTCTGAGGTACTGTTCGGAAGGTCAGCGGTTCGAGCCCCAGCTCCATGAGGATGCCGCTGTCACTGTGCAGTAATGTCTATGTGCTGAGTAACGGCTGAAATATCGCACACGTCGTAGTAACGAACTTTACACACTAGAGTAGTTGATCAGTCGGCGTTGGGAGTTCAGTCAGTGTACCGCTCACCTGACGCTAAACCTCACTTTGTCCCCTGCTGAAGCAGCGTGCTGGCGTTTCTGCTATGAATAAGTCATGATGGATGAGTATCGTTTTGAACTTCCGTCTGTGAGATGATGGAGCGAAGGCGGCAGAACGGCCGGGTGTTTCGGGCTCGGCCGCGCTGCTCGGCTTCTCCTCCGCTCTGGAGGCTTATCTTTTATTTACTCCACCATCCGTACAGCGTAGCGGAGTCGTGTGTGGGATTTCTCTTGCAGATATTCATCTCTCACCCGACACCTCTACACCACCCCGGCAGGAGCGTCCGACCCTGACCGCGCGCCGATGAGCAAGGAAATAAATAAATAAACAAACGGATAAATAAATAACCACACTATGGGATATGAAACAAAGGGTGCAGTAAACAGAAAATACATTTACAGAGAAAGTTTTTGTATTTCTTTTTAGATAAATATGTTGAACCGCTTTAGCCGCAAGAGTTTAACCCTTTCATTAACTCATCACTAACTGATTTTACTCTTTCTTTAATACAGCTTCGCCAGTGTGTGTGTGTGTGTGTGTGTGTGTGTGTGTGGGTGTGTGTAGGTTAATACACCACCTCGGAGATGATGCATTTTTATAGCTCACACTCCCTCTGTTTCACTCCTCATCCAAACACGCCATTTCAGTTTTCATGTAAATGAGCAACGAGATGGGCGAGGAGCTCTTCTTATATGAGGTCACATTTGGGGGGAAATCTAGCTGGATTGTTTAAACTCCAGACAATATAAACATGAAAAAGTGACAAAAGTGTTTCTCCTGTGTTTTGTTTGCACACACACACACACACACACACACACACACACACACACACACACACACACATTGGAGACCTGTGTACTGTAAATGTCTAATCATCACTAAAAAGCTCATAAAATCTTCACATTTTCACAAAAACCTAAGATGAATTAAGACCTTAAATTAGATTTATTAAAGGTAATTAAATGTAATTAGATTGAAATTAGATAGAATTAGATTTATTACATTAAATTAGATGTATTAAGACCTAGCACTGTCGCCGTGCACCTCCAGGGTCCGGGTTCGATTCCCGTCTCTGTGTGTGTGGAGTGTGTGTGTGTGTATGTTCTCCCCGTGCTTGGTGGGTTTCCTCCGGGTTCTCTGGTTTCCTCCCACAGTCCAAAGACATGTAGGTTAAGCTAACTGGCATTAACAAATTTGCCCGTAGTGTGTGTGTGTGTGTGTGTGTGTGTGTGTGTGTGTGTGTGTGTGTGTGTGTATGTGCCATGTGATGGATTGGCGCCCAGTCTATTAATGATTGGCTTGAAAATATACAACAGAAAATACTCTCATTTTAGGAGATTATCACCTTCATCTTCCTTTTAATATTTCCTTCAGGTTATAGTCAGTTGGTGCCCCCTACTGGACTGGAGTATGCAGCAGAAGATTATTACTTTCACAAGACATCAGGTTTAAACACTTAACGCCACAGAGTTTCAGTGGTCAGTAGATTTTTTTCCTCTGTTTTAATGTAAAATATGCTGTACAGTAATCAGGCAATAAACATTAGTGCTAAACTGAACGGAATCGAAACTCACGATGCACAAAACTCCACTCAAATCAACATCATTCACATGCTGGATTGAGCAGGGTATTATGGGTAATTTGTAATTCCTCAGCACATCACAGTGTGTTTCTCTACACAGTTTTAGTTTTTTTTTTGTTGGTTAAAAATTTACAGCTTTATAGGTTTTTCTTTTCAGATCTGTAGAACTGTAGTGAGAAGATGTCGGAGCTCCTCGGGGGGAGAACAGCACAATCGAAGCCCATCGGAGTCAGAATCTGCAGCAGGAGTTTGTGGAAATGTTCAGCTCTAATAAACAAAAAGTCCGAGCAAAACTCGCAGGTGAAACCCGCAGCCCCCAGACGTCCCAGTACCACCTGGATTCCCAGTCCATCACTACATAGAGAGCAAAACTGGAACAGGAACAGTTATGTAATATCATGTAGATTTCACTCCTGATGGTACAATTATGAGTCATTTTCCCTCCATAAGGAGGAGAAGAAAAAAAGATTGCACATGGCTGCGTGCATAATCCTGAGCCTCACACATCTGCTGATTTTCACATCAACATCATCAACATTTCCTTCCTCTGCAGATTTCATACTTCGGGACAGCCTTCATTATCAAAGCAGGAAGACAGAAGCCTCGCCCGCCTCGGGCTGCTCTCACATATCAGATCGACAGAGCGGTAATGAGAGGCGGAACACCTCAACACTCGCAGCACATTTTAAACTCTTTCTGCATGTTGTAGAATGATAAATAGAACACTGACAACACACACACACACACACACAGTTAGAGCGTCGGCAGGGCGGGGCCACGCACAGTTTCACCCCCACTGCTCCAGAGAAATATCACATGCTGTACTGTACGTTCCCTCGCGCTTTCTACATCTTACATTTTCAGTTACTGCTCACAAAACATCACAGCGTGACACACACACACACACACAAACACACACAGGACAGCGCTATCCACCCACTTCTGCATGAGCTCACAGATGCCTGTGATTGCCTAGAGATTGATAGTAGAGCGAGAGAAAGCGGTTACACACACTGCTACAAGCCCAGGACATGAGTGAACTATGACCCCGCCCCATGCTCAGGGGAGGAGCCGCACCGGGTCACGTAACGATCAGGTTGCCAGAGAAACATTTTTGCCCCAAATTGGTGCAGTTACAGAATACAGTCTGGTGTGTCTGTTTAGACAAAGACTCGCCGCAAGTGCGTGTTCTCATACCTGAGTTCACTGATCCTCATGGAGACTGGAGGGGACAAAGTGAAGGAAACAGGAGGTAGAGCGCGTAACCAGACGTAGCGACTGTAACAACCTCCCGCTGTGCGAGACGCGAGTCTCCTGTCTCTGGTACAAACTTACCGCGCTGTCAGTACAGCGACGCCTTCAGTGTGTAACTGGAGGGAAACCGAGCGACACATCGTCAGTGTTGAGCAGCGCGAGCGTTTACAGCACCGTGTGCGTGTGTGTATTATACAGCGCCGTGTGTGTGTGTGTGTGTGTATTATACAGCGGCATGTGTGTGTATTATACAGCGCCGTGTGTGTGTGTGTGTGTGTGTGTATTATACAGCGGCATGTGTGTGTATTATACAGCGCCGTGTGTGTGTGTATTATACAGCGCCGTGTGTGTGTGTGTATTATACAGCGGCGTGTGTGTGTGTGTGTGTGTGTATTTTACAGCGGCGTGTGTGTGTGTGTGTATTTTACAGCGGCGTTTGTGTGTGTGTGTGTTTTACAGCGGTGTGTGTGTGTATTTTACAGCGGCGTGTGTGTGTGTTTTACAGCGGTGTGTGTGTGTTTTTTACAGCGGCGTGTGTGTGTGTGTATTTTACAGCGGCGGTGTGTGTGTGTGTGTATTTTACAGCGGCGTTTGTGTGTGTGTGTGTTTTACAGCGGTGTGTGTGTGTATTTTACAGCGGCGTGTGTGTGTGTGTATTTTACAGCGGCGTGTGTGTGTGTTTTACAGCGGTGTGTGTGTGTTTTTTACAGCGGCGTGTGTGTGTGTGTATTTTACAGCGGCGTGTGTGTGTGTGTATTTTACAGCGGCGTGTGTGTGTGTGTGTTTTACAGCGGTGTGTGTGTGTGTGTTTTACAGCGGTGTGTGTGTGTGTATTATAAGTGTGTGTTGTATTTACAACGGTTGTGTGTGGTATTTACAGGTGTGTGTGTTCTACACGTGTGTGTGTGGTATTTTCAGCGTGTGTTTGTGTGTGTTTACAGCTGTGTGTGTGTGTGTGTGTGTGTATTTTACAGCGGTGTGTGTGTGTGTGTTTTACAGCGGTGTGTGTGTATTTTACAGCGGCGTGTGTGTGTGTATTTTACAGCGGCGTGTGTGTGTGTATTTTACAGCGCCGTGTGTGTGTATTTTACAGCGGCGTGTTTGTGTGTGTGTTTTACAGCGGTGTGTGTGTGTTTTACAGTGGTGTGTGTGTGTGTGTATTTTACAGCGGTGTGTGTGTGTTTTACAGCGGTGTGTGTGTGTGTATTTTACAGCGGTGTGTGTGTGTGTGTATTTTACAGCGGTGTGTGTGTGTTTTACAGCGGTGTGTGTGTGTGTGTTTTACAGCGGTGTGTGTGAGTGTGTGTGTATTTTACAGCGGCGTGTGTGTGTTTTACAGTGGTGTGTGTGTGTGTGTATTTTACAGCGGTGTGTGTGTGTTTTACAGCGGTGTGTGTGTGTGTGTGTGTGTGTGTGTGTGTATTTTACAGCGGTGTGTGTGTGTTTTACAGCGGTGTGTGTGTGTGTATTTTACAGCGGTGTGTGTATGTGTGTTTTACAGCGGTGTGTGTGAGTGTGTGTGTATTTTACAGCGGCGTGTGTGTGTTTTACAGCGGTGTGTGTGTGTGTGTATTTTACAGCGGTGTGTGTGTGTGTATATTTTACAGCGGTGTGTGTGTGTGTGTGTGTATTTTACAGCGGTGTGTGTGTGTGTGTGTGTATTTTACAGCGGTGTGTGTGTGTGT
>QNUK01000933.1:0-10774 GCA_013621035.1 Clarias magur | reverse complement strand
CTATCGCTATGAGGACGAGGGAGCTGACGGAGGTGCGTCTCGTCTCAGTCTCGTCTCAGTCTCGTCTCTGCTGCTCTTCAATGCGCCGCGTCCCAATAGCCATGTGCTGATGTGGTTTAGTTTGATGTTCAGGAGCTGAAAACATTTTTTTTTTATTTTTGTTTACCAAAGTTACCAAACTATATTTATTAATTCATTCATTATGTGTATTGTTTGATCCGGACGATCCTAAGCTCCGCCCATGCTGGGTTCTTTTGTCAAGGTAACGCTGTGTTTGTTTATTTGTTTGTCTGCTTGTTTTTTGAAGTGGGCGGAGTCCATACATTGATCAGGCCGTGTCTAAATGTTTCCGAGTTATAACGCGGTGTTCATCATCACCATGGCAACGTCATGCGTAACATACAGTACGTCATAAAAGTTCTGATTAACGTCAAATGTCCAGCGAGTTGAACAAGTTCCTGTTGTCTCTTACGTTATGGCAGCCGTGAACTCTGAATAAACTGTTACTATGGAAACGGTGATGTATCAGAGCGTGAGTGCTGTTACGATGAATGAATCTGACCAATCAGAGCGCAGGATCCAGCAGCAGCGTGAGACGCCGTCCTGAGCCCTAATAATTCCAGTCACGCACAAGCTGCTCCATTTTTCTGATTTTTTGCCCCGTGATGTCTGCTCTTGGTCCCCTCCAGGTTTAAACACTCACACACACACACACACACACACCTTCCTGTCAGAGTCTATAAAAAACGCCCCTCTGGAATGATCCGTCTCTTTTAGCACGGCCCTTTAGGCAGAGAAATTGATTCTGCTGATTAGTTATGAGCGTGTGTGTCATGGAGAGGGGTGAAGAAGACGGATATTTTCCCCTCTGTTCTTCCTGCACGGATGAGTTCGAGAGGGAGGGAGTGGGTGAGAGAGCGCGAGCGGGCCTGTTCGAGTTCTTTAGCGCTGAGTGTGCATAATCAGGGCGCTCCCGCAGGAGCAAGGTCACGCCGAGTTCAGCGCTAACGAATTAAACGATTTCGCTGGTTTTGCCTGTGAGGCAGCTTTTTGTCATGAGGAGAGGATTTTATTCACATGGTTATTATTCACGCGCAGGCCACGAGGGACGACTCGCATAAAGACGCCACGAGGGACGACTCGCATAAAGACGCCACGAGGGACGACTCGCATAAAGACGCGGCGCGGCTCACGAGTCTCCGCCTCCGGACGCTGATGGATGCGCGGATGCTTTTATCATCACGGGTCCACGCGGGTCACGGTGTGGCCGTACAATGGCTTCCTGAGCCTGACTGTTTATGTTTGCAAAGTATTGGCACCCTTCCAGCATCCCTCAACGGACGCGCACCACCGTAGGAGCAGATCTGTCTGGGGTGGAGGATTAATTCTCTCTACAGAATTCACTCTGAGATGTTTAGGTGTGTGTGTGTGTGTGTGTGTGTGTGTGTGTGTGTGTGAGTATCCATACCCAGACGTACATTCAGTGCCACTATATTCAATAATTAGTCTTATATAGAATAAAGTTCCTGCCATTGAGAGTCTGGTTCTGGTCTCCGTGTTCAGATCTCCTACATTAGTAACGACTTCACACTCCGTCTCAGTTTACTCACACACATGATCTAATGAAGGCACGACACACTGAATGGAGGTGATGACCCCGTAACGTGTGTGTGTGTGTGTGTGTGTGGGAGATTTACTCGTTTGTCATTTTATGGATAGAATCTTCCCTTCTTCTTCCTCTTCCTCCGTCTCTGTCTCTCTGCACTCAGATGATCTACAGACAGGTTTATAATCAGACTCGCGGCTCGAGTGCTGATGCTCAGAGGGAACGCGAGAAGATCAAACACAGATGAATGAGGACGGAACGACGAATAAACTGGAAACACCTTCAGTCCTGACAATCGAAACAGAAGATTAATGAGACGCGCGGCAGCGTAACACACCGCGCGTACATCACGTGTGCAAACCTGTAGTTATATTTATATTCGTCAGCATCTAACACGTACGGCATAAAGCACCGAGTCTAACACACACTCGCACTGAGAGGTTATTTCCACACACGACACACAGCCACGGAGCGTCACAGCAAAAAGATGCAAATTCAGTGGCATTAAACGGATTTCTGCCGAGTAAAAGGAACACGCTCGCGCAACATCATCATTTATTTCAAACGCTGTGTTTTTATCCACCTCTAGCAATCATACACACACACACACATATGCTGAGCCAGGTGTCAGAAGAAGAGCGCTGTTCAGGAGTACCAGGTTCTGTCACCGTGTGGTTCTGTCAAAGATTTCATACGGAAACCTTCTTTATTAAACATAAACACACACCGTAGAAGAGGAATATAACTGTGTGTGTGTGTGTGTGTGTGTGTGTGTCCCTGAAGTTCTCCTGCTTGTGTTTATTCAGCACTCTGAGAGTGATTGACATTTTATACCATCATTATTGTTTTCTAGTCACCTTTAAGCTCCTCTTGACCTTTAGATTAGAGCGCTTTGGTCCACTCGGGTCATGACGCTGCTCACTGAGAAGCTGAGAAACGAGATCTTCTCACCGGCGTGTCTGAACAGGAGCCGTTATGACGCGGTCTGGGACGCTTAGCTTTCACACTCCATGTGGATCGTCTTCGAGAGCGTGTGGACCCGGACAACGGACCGAGCCCGGGTCAGCACATAGTGTTCATGATGATCAGACAGACTGGACTCGGACCCGAGCCTGGGTCCCTGAGCAGCAGGAGTTCCTGTTGTCACTCGTTCTCTCACCAGGGTGTCTTTAATCTCTCTCTCTCTCTCGTTACGTTAATAAGACAAGAAGAAGAAGCCACAAGTCATCCTTCTCTTTAGCAAGGAAATCCTTTGTCCTGAAAGAATCAGAACACTTAGTCACTTGAGACGGTTCTGACCCTGGAGACTCCTGAACTCAGCGGTGTTTGGAGTCGGACATGTCCTGTGTGGAAGTAAGTCTAACCAGCTAGTACGTGTCTCGTAGTTTCAGGGGAACCTGCAGACGTGAAGGACACGGGGGAACGATCTCCGCTCTGCGAGGCTGGTTGGGTTGAATGTAATCGCAGGAGGAGCGTGCATTAATAATGGCGCTGCTTAGAGCCTCGGCAGTTCCGTCAGTCGGAGTGTTGAAGCGACGCTCGGGATCCCGTGTTGTGACAGTAAAGTGTGTGAAGTGAGAGAGGTGAGAGTCTGGAGTACATCAGGAGCGATTAATATTCTTAATGCGTCTCAGAGTTAATGAAATATCACGATTAACATGACACGATCAGAGAGAGAGAGAGAGGAACGGGGAGCAGCATTACAGAGCGGGTGAACGCGGGTCAGTGGGCGTAATGCAGCGAGCGGAGAACACGAGGTCCCGCGTGTGGGCGGGGAGATCAGCGCGCTTGGTCACTTTGTGTCAGTCCGGATCAGACACGAGCTCAGGTTCTTTCTCCAAAGTGATATTATTATTATTATTATTAATATTGTGCATTTTATTAACCCTGGAGCTTTAATGCCTAAAAATATCTTCTTTGCATTCCAGGGCTCGTATTCAAAACCTTCTTAAGCCTAAAAGTTGCTCCTGGTGATGAAATTTTTAAAATTATGAAATTTTCATATCATTTTCCCTTCAATTTAGGATTAAATATCTTAGTGATATTTATAGATATATATAGCGATAATCTTAGTGAAGATAAAAATTATTCACAAAACGTCTTAGCCCTAAAAAACTGCTCCTAAGAAAAACGGTTATGAGCAGAGAGGACTTTTAAGAGTCTTATATCATCGATTGTTGCCGACATACCATCCAAACGTGCAACTTGAATAAACTGTCCTGTAATCAGTATTGGGTGTAAAGTGTTACAAAGTACCGTGTTAGAGTACTCGCATTACTTTTTACCAGGAATCGAACGCGTTCGCGCCGCCATTCAAGTCCTCAGTTACTTCGTTACTTTTTCAAAAATGTAATCCGTTATTCAGACAATTTATGTAATCCGTGAGCCAGACAGCAGTCATTCCATTAGTGTGTGTGTGTGTGTGTGTGTGAGAGAGGAAGTCCTCCTACAAGCCCCGCCCCGATACCCCGCCCCCTCTGTTATTCCTGCTGTTACACCCCTATCTCACCTGTGTGGTTTGACTATGTGAGGATCGACGCGCGGAAAGATGGAAACCTGATCACAGAGCTGAAACTGGCGGTGAATCCTGATGAACCGCACTTACGGCCACCGCGCGAAACCGCGTAGCTGAGATCGGGGTTTTACTGTGGTAGTGAACAGATTCTGGGCCAAACTTGACTGAGTGATGACGGTAGAATAATTATAAAGGTCTCGACTAAAACAACATGCATGAGGAAGCACAAAGCAGTTTTCATTTTCTGCAGTGGAAAAGAACTCGAACTAGTTACTGTATCAGAAAGTCACGCAGTGATGTAACGGATTAGGTTATAATGACAGTCATTTTGTAATGTAATTAGTTACTTTAAAAGGTAACGTCCCCCAACACTGACTGTAATCATGTAAATTAGTAAAAGCTGAGACATTTTGCTCCCATCAATCTGAAATGAATTACAAGTAATAAAATCAGTTTAGTAAATAAATGTAATAAATAATAAATAATGTGAGAACTTAAATATAGTAACGACTGTGTGGAAATTGGTTGCTTCAAAAGTATTTCAACATTTTCAACATTTGTCTGTTTTAATTATCTTTAAGATATTTCGCCTATGACAGGATTTTTGTATAAAGCAGCCTGTACTCATGATTATACAATTTCTTTATATACAAACATTATGACTTCACTGTCTGTTCAATTCAGAGGGTCAGAAGTTATTTTTAATCAATCAGTTACAATCCTGGAATTGCTGCATCATCCCTAGCAACGGTGTCGACCACGCCCCCTGACTAAGATAAAGGATTTTGTTTTTGCACTTTCCTTACTCAGAGCTGCTCTGTGAAATTTCCTAAATCACTTTTAGTCTAGGACTCCCAGCTACTGTAGGACTTTAAGATAAGATAGGAGCTCTCTGAGAGAATTCTAAGAAGCTTTGTGAATACGGACCCTAGTGTTTATTCTGGAGCATTTAAAGTGACAGCGTGGATGATTTGTGAACGATCAAATGTAGCGCAGGTCGAGAGAAAACTTTTATTTATAAGTAGCACTACAGCTAGCATGTTGCTGTAGTCGAGCTTGAGCATGGCGAGATCAGCAGCTCCTCCAGCTGTTCCACATCCACCCGACACACCCGAGCACTTCACACTCTTCAGTATCACGTCATGCCTTGATTTAGTGCGCTTCCTCCTCCTAGGAGCTAAAGCTGTGACTTATGTAGTCTGTCAAATGAATTCGATTCGATTCGATTCGATTAAACAGCATAACGTTTGATGTCTGATTTGTCTCAAGCAGCTTTATTTCTTACAGGTTTAAAAGTATTCAAATCTACTAAAAGTTAAATATATATATATATATATATATATAAAAACTGAAACCTTGTGTAACTCGTGGTGTTGAGTGTGTAAATGTCTCATCTCACATACAGGTGAACTCGAAAAATTTGAATATCGTGCAAAAGTTCATTTATGTCAGTAATGCAACTTAAAAGGTGAAACTAATATATGAGAGACTCATTACATGCAAAGCGAGATAGTTCAAGCCGTGATTTGTCATAATTGAGATGATTATGCCTTACAGCTCATTTCAGTTCAATTCAATTTGATCTGTATAGCGCTTTTAACAAATCTCATCGTCGCAAAGCAGCTTTACACAATCAAAAGAATTATTTAAGTTTGTATGAAATGTGAATGTGTATGAATCAAAAAATGGTCAGATGGTCCCTGATGAACGAGCCGAGGGCGACGGGGGCGTCGAGGGCGACGAGTGATAACGGAGAGCAGGGATTGATCTGCACTCATACTGTGTGTTGGGTGGCAGGCAGTTCAGTAGAACAGTTGTTAACAGATGTTAATTGATGTTAATATGGAGTCCAGGTCGTTATTGGAGGCTCAGGGAGACTGTAGGAAACTCCAGTCCTGAACTGTCGAGTGACTGCAGCCAAGTCCTCAGAGAAACAGCCGTCAAAATCAGTCGAGCCCAGAACCGTCTTCATAGTAGAGTGAAACCGTCCCCTGACATCGGACGCATCCCAAAGAGACACACGGGACATCCATGTGACCAGATCTCCAACCAGAAGCGGGACACCAGGATGAGTCAGGCACGTCCAGAGGGCAGAGGGAGTCTGGATCAATGGAAGCTCAGGAACGACATGTGTAGTGAGACAGAGAGGGAAAGAGAGAGAGAGGGGGAGAGAGCAGAAGGGAAGAGATAACAACGGTATGGTCATAGTCAAACAATGTATACAGTGAATGTATATTTAGTGCAAACAGTTTTAATAATACGTGGTACTGACAGGCAGCTGCATCCTTTGATGGAAGTAGGCGTGGCGGATCGTAAGACACTAGCAGTTCACTCAGATACTGCGGCGCGAGACCATTTAATGCTTTATACGTCAATAGTAGTATTTTACTACTACTGTCTTTCACTGCTGCACTTGATGGAACCGGAAAGACCATTTAAAGTAATAGTGTGATCAGGAAGCTTACTTCTAGCTGCTTGTGGTCCTGTGACTAGAACTTCTGTCTTGTCAAGATTAAGCAGAAGGAATTTAATTAATATTCAGTCTCTTATGTCCTGCACACATTACTCAACTTTATTAACATTGTTACTTCCCAGAGGAAGCATGTAAAGAGAAAATCACAATGGGCCTAAAACCGAACCCTGGGAAACACCAAACTTCACTTGAAAACATACTGAATATTCATCATTTAAATCCACAGGTCAGGTTTCTTAATCTGCTAATTTAAAAGATGTTGGTACGTACCCACTGCTGAGTGAAGAGTTATCTTTTTTTGCACCATTTGTTGAGAAAATGTGTAGGTATAGGATCTAGTACACAAGTAGAAGAGATCAAGGTGATTTAGTTTTAATCTTAAAGAACTAATTGATAAAGCTAGACAGTTTCAGTTACATTTATAGATTTTCACGTTTTTTTTTTCTTGATATTGTAATTTTTGTGCTTTGTGAATGATGTCTGTAAAATTAATTTGGAAAATACACAAATAAAGGGAGAGGAGGAGTGTTTGTCCCTCCCATGACCCTATTTGTAATTTAAGCAACAATCCGCATGAAATCATGACCTCAAGTTTGGTCTAAAATACACCGTTTGTATGTTTTCTCTCATTTGCAGAACCGGTTCCACTTACAGATGTTGACTCATATCCCTGCATCTGGATTGGCTGAGCTGCTCCTGTCTGTCCTGGTGCATGTGGGGTGGCAGGGTGGGGCGGCGGTGATGTGCCCAGGAGGGGGTGACACTAAGGTGTTAGAACACCTCCAGCAGCAAGGCCGGACCGGTCTAAACGGCTCACACTGGCACCTGTGGGAAACCCTTGACCTTTCCGGCCACTGGGTGTCTCTATCCAGCGAGGAGGAAGCTAATAATAATAACAACAATAAATTTATTTTACATGAAAATCCAGAAGGAGCATCAGAGGAAATATTTGATAAGGAAGAGGAAGTGAGCGAGCTCCTTTCACAGCTCATGACCCGAACCCCATCTGCACTGCATTCCAGCGTGGTCGTGTTCGGGTCCGACCCGGAGTGTGTGAGCTTGGTTTTGCGTGGAGCGAGGCGACTTGGACACACACTCTGGGTCCTGGGACTGCCTCTAAACCCGGACGCTTTAAGTGCCTTTGGGTCTCCAGAAGGCCTCCTGGCGTACGGACAGACAGAGCGCAGGCCGCTCAGCTCCTACATCAGCGACGCCCTGCAGCTGGTGGGCCGGGCTGTGTCAGACGCCAGCGTGGTGCGACCCGACCTGGCGCTCATCCAGAACATGGTCAACTGCTTCGACAAGCCCAATAAACATGAGGTGCTGTCCTCCGGACTCTACCTGAGCAGGTGAGCATGCGGGAGACTGAAACAGGGGACAGTGTGAGGGGGAGTGTCTTCCGTATTTATGCCTGTTCATCAGTCCATCTGTCTGTCTCTATATTTATTTTCAACATACAAATATGACATACCAACACTTGCAGTCTCCACATTCTTTCACCTAACGTTGAATAGCAACACACAAGCCACACCTCCTTCTTTTCTGAGACTGACACACAGGCCACACCTCCGCCTTTTCTGAGACTGACACACAGGCCACACCTCCGCCTTTTCTGAGACTGAGACACACACACACAGGCCACACCCCCTCCTTCTCTGAGAATGACACAGGCCACTCCTCCTTATCTTAAACCAGCGCAAACACACACCTGTACCCTGAGACTGACACACATACAAGCTACACCACCTTATCTGAGACTGACACACAAGCCACGCCTTCTTCTCTGAGACTGACACAGAGGCCACGCCTCTTTTACTTTCTTTTGAACTCCTCATTTTTACCCGTCCTTCCCTCTCGTCCTTGTGTCCTTTTTCTTTCACATTAGGACATTAGCACATAGTGCGCTTGTCTCTATTAGCAACACAAAAGCCGTGAGCTACGTCGGCATTTTCTTGAAGAAAGGCAATTAAAGCGGTGGTGCCTTGAGGACGGAACGATTTAGCGTTTAATATTCCTGGCCATTATTCCTCTGGGACTTCCACACATTACATAACTACAATACTTATTTAATTTACTTTGTTTCCCTCTCTCTCTCTCTCTCTCTCTCATTCTGCTGTCATGGCTGAAACGCGGCGATCATCTTACACCAGCAAATGAGATTGTTCTGAGATTAGCGCCTGTAGTGTGATGAGAGAGGAGACGTGATGGGAGGTTTATCAGGACTTTCTCACACTCAAGGTCACGATATAAATGAAACAGTTGCATGTTGCAAGTATACATGTACAGTAATACTTTTAACCACGTCCATTGGTTTTTAATTATTTTAAAATATAAAAATATGTGGTATTGATTAAAAAATTAAGACATTCTTGCACAAACTATTTCAGTGTCCGTGGTTTAGGATGGTCAGATATAACGGGTGCTATAAAAGCCCTGACACACTGCACACATTGTTCAGGAACTGTCTGAGGAACATGACAAAGAGTTTGAGGTGTTGACTCCGCCTCTAAATACTCCGTCTGGGAGACACGCTTGAGAAACACGTCAGATCCATGGAGGCTCCACCTCACAACTTACGGGTTCTGCTACTGTGTGAGTGTGAGATAACACACACACACACACACACACCTTCAGAGCTCTAATGGAGTCCAGGCCACAATGGGAAAGTTTGTAGAGATAAACCAGTAACATGCTGCTTTAAGATTAATGATTTATCTTTAAAAAATGTAAGCATCAACAACTATATGAATTATTCACCGAAACACAGAGGTGTGGATCAAGTCTTCAGAGATCTTTGTGCTTTGTGCTTGAGCTCTCTGTGTGTGTGTGTGTGTGTGTGTGTGTGTGTGTGTGTGTGTGTGTGTGCGTGCGTGTGTGTGTGTGTGTGATGCGAGTCGACACAGAATAGGGAAGAAACCCGCAGCGAAAGCGAGCAGAAGCTCTGATCGACTCCAGGACATGACAGAAAAATCCATATGAGGAGCTCCGTCCGTCTCCTGCTGAGCCTCTGTGCGCGCACACACACACACACACACACACACACACACACGCAAACACGCACACACACGCTCCACATCAGACACACACACTCGCACACAAATACACTGTCCATTAACAGTCACCTGATTGATTGGGTTTAGTATTTCATTAAGAACGAATCGACGTAGCAGATGATGAGTCAAAAGGGAAACGCACACACACACACACAAGGAAATGAGTTTTATTTCTTTTTCATTTAATTTTGATGATGGTCCTGTCAATAAAGAAGCTCCTTCAAGAGACGGCCGTGTTCTTCACCATCACTGATGGCTTTTTATTATTTATTTATTTATTATTAGCGTGAGTCAGCCTTCAATTTGAAGAAACATCCTGAGTGTTGGAGGTTTTATTGTCCTTCACAGGGCTTTCATCATTCACGTGCCTTCCTTATTTCCACACAGTCAACATTCATCACTGTCTGCTTTCCTGGTCTGTACTGAGTGTGTCCCCAGTCTGTACTGAGTGTGTCCCCAGTCTGTACTGAGTGTGTCCCCAGACTGTACTGATTGTGTCCCCAGTCTGTACTGAGTGTGTCCCCAGTCTGTACTGAGTGTGTCCCCAGACTGTACTGACTGTGTCCCCAGTCTGTACTGAGTGTGTCCCCAGTCTGTACTGAGTGTGTCCCCAGTCTGTACTGAGTGTGTCCCCAGTCTGTACTGAGTGTGTCCCCAGTCTGTACTGAGTGTGTCCCCAGTCTGTACTGAGTGTGTCCCCAGACTGTACTGATTGTGTCCCCAGTCTGTACTGAGTGTGTCCCCAGTCTGTACTGAGTGTGTCCCCAGACTGTACTGACTGTGTCCCCAGTCTGTACTGACTGTGTCCCCAGACTGTACTGAGTGTGTCCCCAGTCTGTACTGAGTGTGTCCCCAGTCTGTACTGAGTGTGTCCCCAGTCTGTACTGAGTGTGTCCCCAGACTGTACTGACTGTGTCCCCAGACTGTACTGAGTGTGTCCCCAGTCTGTACTGAGTGTGTCCCCAGTCTGTACTGAGTGTGTCCCCAGTCTGTACTGAGTGTGTCCCCAGACTGTACTGATTGTGTCCCCAGTCTGTACTGAGTGTGTCCCCAGTCTGTACTGAGTGTGTCCCCAGACTGTACTGAGTGTGTCCCCAGACTGTACTGACTGTGTCCCCAGTCTGTAC
>QNUK01000932.1:122500-174957 GCA_013621035.1 Clarias magur | reverse complement strand
ACCTGGAACCTGCAGGAGAAAACAAAGAAAAATTTATCAAGAAATTAATTACTATAAAATCCCCCCCTAAACCTTAAGTAAAGTCAAAATCTGACAGTCAGCAGCATAGATGGCCTGTGCATCTTTGGTTAGCGTGTTACTTCTATCTTCTACCTTTATCCCCTATCTTCCTTCCTAACCCTAACCATAACCCTTTATCTTGTCACCCCTAAAATTTTAACCCCTCTTTTTCTTCAACCCTAAAAACTTAACCCCTCTTCTTCTTCAACCCTAAGACTTAACCACTCTTCTCCTTACCCTAACTTCTAACCGCTACCCCAAACCCCAAAACCTAACTGGCCCGTGCCTCATGCTGCATTCTGACTGAAATACTATCCATAACCCTTATCGTATACACTAATTTGGGGGTGCATCACTATCTTTCATACAATTTCATAACTATAACACTAATTTTCTGACTGGAAACTTCCTAAGAAATATACATGATTATCATACATGGATTCACATGGATTAAAACACCACATAATCTCTGGAGAAACCCTCTAAAAAATTACTAATTATTATTTTTCATACACGTTGGATAAAAACATCATATATATTCCTAAACAAATTTCTGAAAATTTAAAAATATCTTCATAACCCACAGAATTTATTATAAAAGAAGAAAACTCTAGAAAATTGAAAGAAGAGTCCACAATTTATAATTCAAATTCTTTATTTTATTGTTTAACACAAAATCCACAAAGCAGAACAGTGGTACAGAGAGCTATTTTTCTGATGGGCCAGCTCAAACTTAGTCCCGCCCCTAAGATTTGAAAAGGGACAGCTGAAAGTGCAGCCATTCAGACAGCATTCACACACACACAGAGAGACACACAGAGACAAAACCTTAACCCCTGTTGCTTTCTAAGCTCTTTTCAGACAATTTCATATAAATATTTTAGAACAAGCCAGCCTGAAGAAGATTCTAAAAGAATCGAAACGTTGCAACGGCTTGTTCAAAGTGCATTTTTCAAAAAAATTTCAAAAAATAACAATTTCTTCATTCAAACAATACTTGAGTATTTGACCTACAAAATCAAACAAACATGGTTCTGCTTGATAATGATGGTTGGACAGTGGTGACACACAGACGCAGGCGTCCCACTCAGGCCCCTAACAGACCTAGGGCCCATCCAGAACACAGCAGAGCATATCATACACAGCAAGAGACATTCTGCTCATATGCAGATGCTGTGAAATATGGCCGCCACATGAGGGCAGCACCTACCCACTATGAAGACACTTACCAGAACACCTACCAACGGTCTAATAGACCACAATTTTTTGAACCGCAGACCCGTACAGGGCCTGCTTCATTCAGATCTGGCCAAAATGCCTCCACACCATGGCACAAAGCACGATACCAGACACGAGCTTGCCATCCAAACCTGCAAAAAAAGACAAACACAAATACAATTCAGGAGGAGAACACAAAACCCAAACACTCAGAGGAACCCTACTTCATTACTAAAACAGGTATCATGTTCAACATCATTAAAGTGATACATCATGCTAACAATATAAATCAGGGACAGCCTCCTACAATAAACCGAATTCAACAATATCTGTCAGAGGTTATCAGACCGTCCATGTCACATTCTGTAGTACGGGCCCTTATAGATGGTAATGCCCGAAACTGGGCCTACACTACCATGCTCATCCTCAAACAACACTATCACGAGGCACTGATTGAGCAATTGGGCAACCTGGAGGATTACTCTTACACTGACTGGGAGCAATGTTTCGACACTGCCATCCTATGGGCCAAACTCAGATTTGGCAAAAGATTCACAGAACAAACAATACAAGAGTGTCACAAACAAATAAAAGAAGTGTGCTTGTCCTGTCTATCCTCTGCTGAAGAGGAAGAAGTAGCAACCATACACAGTGAAGTGGAGGAAGTAACAAACACACACAGTGTCCTCCCCACTTCTCCTCCACCCCCAGAAAACACGGAGGCTACACACACAACAGGACAGGCCTACATACACCCTGAGATCAGTACACCACCCATTCCAAAAAATCTCCCCCAGTCAAAAACACAAACACACAAAAAAACTACATCCACTATGACAGATCCATTCACTGTGGGGTCCCCAGCTACATCCTCAGTCAGAGATGGGGATTCAGACAGCGACACTGACAGTGCCTCTGATTTCCCTTCCACCCAAAAAGAACAACACATGCCTCTCACACACTCCAACCAAAGTGTTAGAGAGGAGCAAAACACCAATTGGGTAGAGGAGGAAGAACAGGGCCTACATAAGAAAAGGCCACATACACATATCAATGTGAATACCAACAGAAAAATGACTAATCGGCTACTTACCTTTCCAAAAACATATAAATCCGTGTCACACAGACGGATAGGAAGACATAAAGCCTACACGGCACCTTAAATAGAATAACAAACCCATACTCACCTGGTCAGACCTCTCCGGGAAACACGTCATACCTGGAACCTGCAGGAGAAAACAAAGAAAAATTTATCAAGAAATTAATTACTATAAAATCCCCCCCTAAACCTTAAGTAAAGTCAAAATCTGACAGTCAGCAGCATAGATGGCCTGTGCATCTTTGGTTAGCGTGTTACTTCTATCTTCTACCTTTATCCCCTATTTTCCTTCCTAACCCTAACCATAACCCTTTATCTTGTCACCCCTAAAATTTTAACCCCTCTTTTTCTTCAACCCTAAAAACTTAACCCCTCTTCTTCTTCAACCCTAAGACTTAACCACTCTTCTCCTTACCCTAACTTCTGACCGCTAACCCAAACCCCAAAACCTAACCCTAACCCTAACCCTAACCCTAACCCTAACCCTAACCACCCATTCCAAAAAATCTCCCCCAGTCAAAAACACAAACACACAAAAAAACTACATCCACTATGACGGATCCATTCACTGTGGGGTCCCCAGCTACATCCTCGGTCAGAGATGGGGATTCAGACAGCGACACTGACAGTGCCTCTGATTTCCCTTCCACCCAAAAAGAACAACACATGCCTCTCACACACTCCAACCAAAGTGTTAGAGAGGAGCAAAACACCAATTGGGTAGAGGAGGAAGAACAGGGCCTACATAAGAAAAGGCCACATACACATATCAATGTGAATACCAACAGAAAAATGACTAATCGGCTACTTACCTTTCCAAAAACATATAAATCCGTGTCACACAGACGGATAGGAAGACATAAAGCCTACACGGCACCTTAAATAGAATAACAAACCCATACTCACCTGGTCAGACCTCTCCGGGAAACACGTCATACCTGGAACCTGCAGGAGAAAACAAAGAAAAATTTATCAAGAAATTAATTACTATAAAATCCCCCCCTAAACCTTAAGTAAAGTCAAAATCTGACAGTCAGCAGCATAGATGGCCTGTGCATCTTTGGTTAGCGTGTTACTTCTATCTTCTACCTTTATCCCCTATCTTCCTTCCTAACCCTAACCATAACCCTTTATCTTGTCACCCCTAAAATTTTAACCCCTCTTTTTCTTCAACCCTAAAAACTTAACCCCTCTTCTTCTTCAACCCTAAGACTTAACCACTCTTCTCCTTACCCTAACTTCTGACCGCTAACCCAAACCCCTAACCCTAACCCTAACCCTAACCCTAACCCTAACCCTAAGAAGCGCATCTTTGTCCCGTGGCGCTAGGCCTTTCCGGTCGCCCGCTAGACGCGATTAACCGCGGCCGCCTTTAACGCAGCGTATCTCCGCATCCGTTGCGGCTACCGCGGCGGGCCTGGTGTCATTGGATGCGTCTCGTCCAACAAAAGAAGGGCATCTTTGTCCCGTGGCGCTAGGCCTTTCCGGTCGGCCGCTAGACGCGTTTAACCGCGGTGGCGTTCATCATGGCGTTTAAACGCCGTTTCTTCGATATGGTGTATCTCCGCACCCCTTTGTGCTAGAGCGGCGAGCCTGGTACCGTTGGATGTGTCTCCTCCAGCAGAAGAAGCGGATCTTTGTCCCGTGGCGCTAAACCTTTCCGTTCGGCCGCTACACGCGTTTAACCGCGGTGGCGTTCATCATGGCTTTTAAACGCCATTTTTCGATATGGCCTATCTCGGCAGCTGTTGAGGCGAGAGCGGCGAACCTGGTACCATTAGATGCGTCTCCTCCAGCAGAAGAAGCGCATCTTTGTCGCGTGGCGCAAGGCCTTTCCGTTCGGCCGCTAGACGCGTTTAACCGCGGTGGCGTTCATCATGGCGTTTATACGCCATTTTTTGATATGGCGTATCTCCACAAATCTTGGGGCTACAGCGGCAGGCCAGGTACCGTTGGATGCGTCTCCTCCAGCAGAAGAAGGCCATCTTTGTCCCGTGGCGCTAGACCTTTCCGTTCGGCCGCTGGACACGTTTAACCGCGGTGGCGTTCATCATGGCGTTTAAACGCCGTTTCTTCGATATGGCCTATCTCGGCAGCTGTTGGGGCGAGAGCGGCGAGCCTGGTACCGTTGGATGCGTCTCCTCCAGCAGAAGAAGCGCATCTTCGTCCCGTGGCGCTAGGCCTTTCCGGTCGGCCGCTAGACGCGTTTAACCGCAGTGGCGTTCATCATGGCGTTTAAACGCCATTTTTTGATATGGCGTATCTCCGCAGCCGTTGGGGCGAGAGCGGCGAGCCTGGTACCGTTAGATGCGTCTCCTCCAGGGGAAGAAGCGCATCTTTGTCCCGTGGCACTAGGCCTTTCCGGTCGCCCGCTAGACGCGATTAACCGCGGCCGCCTTTAACGCGGCGTATCTCCGCAACCGTTGGGGCTACCGCGGCGGGCCTGGTGTCATTGGATGCGTCTCGTCCAGCAAAAGAAGCGCATCTTTGTCCCGTGGCGCTAGGCCTTTCCGGTCGGCCGCTAGACGCGTTTAACCGCGGTGGCGTTCATCATGGCGTTTAAACGCCGTTCTTCGATATGGCCTATCTCGGCAGCTGTTGGGGCGAGAGCGGCGAGCCTGGTACCGTTGGATGCGTCTCCTCCAGCAGAAGAAGCGCATCTTCGTCCCGTGGCGTTAGGCCTTTCCGTTCGGCCGCTACACGCGATTAACCGCGGCCGACTTCCTTTAACGCGGCGTATCTCCGCAACCGTTGGGCCTACCGCGGCGCGCCTGGTGTCATTGGATGCGTCTCGTCCAGCCGAAGAACCACATCTTTGTCCCGTGGCGCTAGGCCTTTTCATTCGGCCGCTAGACGTGTTTAACCGCAGTGGCATTCATCATGGCGTTTAAACGCCGTTTCTTTGATATGGTGTATCTCCGCAGCCCTTGGGGCTAGAGCGGCGAGCCTGGTACCGTTGGATGCGTCTCCTCCAGCCGAAGAAGCCCATTTTTGTCCCGTGGCGATAGGCCTTTCCGTTCGGCCGCTAGACGCGATTAACCGCGGCCGCCTTTAACGCGGCCTATCTCCGCAACCGTTGGGGCTACCGCGGCGGGCCTGGTGTCATTGGATGCGTCTCGTCCAGCCGAAGAAGGGCATCTTTGTCGCTTGGCGCTAGGCCTTTTCGTTCGGCCGCTACACGCGTTTAACCGCAGTGGCGTTCATCATGGCGTTTAACCGCCGTTTCTTCGATATCGAGTAGCTTCAAAACCGTTTAAAGCTACACTGGCAAACGTGGTATCGTTGGATGTGTCTCGTCCAGCAGAAGAAGTGCATTTTTGTGCCGTGGCGCTAGGCCTTTCCGTTCGGCCGCTAGACGCGATTAACCGCGGCCACCTTCCTTTAACGCGGCGTATCTCCGCAACCGTTGGGGCTACCGCGGCGGGCCTGGTGTCATTGGATGCGCCTCGTCCAGCCGAAGAAGCGCATCTTTGTCGCGTGGCGCTAGGCCTTTTCCTTCGGCCGCTACACGCGTTTAACCGCAGTGGTGTTCATCATGGCGTTTAAACGCCGTTTCTTTGATATGGTGTATCTCCGCAGCCCTTGGGGCTAGAGCGGCGAGCCTGTACCGTTGGATGCGTCTCCTCCAGGAGAAGAAGCGCATCTTTGTCCCGTGGCGCTAGGCCTTTTCTTTCGGCTGCTAGACGCGTTTAACCGCAGTGGCGTTCATCATGGCGTTTAAATGCCGTTTCTTCGATATCGAGTAGCCCCAAAACCGTTTAAAGCTACACTGGCAAACGTGGTATCGTTGGATGCGTCTCGTCCAGCAGAAGAAGCGCATCTTTGTCCCGTGGCGCTAGGCCTTTCCTTTCGGCCGCTCGACATGATTAACCGCGGCCACCTTTAACGCGGCGTATCTTCGCAACCGTTGGGGCTACCGCGGCGGGCCTGGTGTCATTAGATGCGTCTCGTCCAGCAAAAGAAGCGCATCTTTGTCCCGTGGCGCTAGGCCTTTCCGTTCGGCCGCTAGACGCGTTTAACCGCAGTGGCGTTCATCATGGCGTTTAAACGCCGTTTCTTCGATATGGCCTATCTCCGCAGCCGTGGGGGCTAGAGCGGCGAGCTTGGTACCGTTGGATGCGTCTCCTCCAGCAGAAGAAGCGCATCTTTGTCCCGTGGCGCTAGGCCTTTCCGTTCGGCCGCTAGACGCGTTTAACCGCAGTGGCGTTCATCGTGGCGTTTAAACGTCGTTTCTTTGATATGGCGTATCTCCGCAACCGTTGGGGCTAGAGCAGCGAGCCTGGTATGGTTGGATGCGTCTCCTCCAGCAGAAGAAGCGCATCTTTGTCCCGTGGCGCTAGGCCTTTACGTTCGGCCGCTAGACGCGATTAACCGCGGCCGCCTTTAACGCGGCGTATCTCCGCAAACGTTGGGGCTACCGCGGCGGGCCTGGTGTCATTGGATGTGTCTCGTCCAGCAGAAGAAGCGCATCTTTGTCCCGTGGCGCTAGGCCCTTCCATTTGCCCGCTAGACGCGTTTAACCGCACTGGCGTTCATCATGGCGTTTAAACGCTGTTTCTTCGATATACAGTAGCTCCAAAACCATTTAAAGCTACAGTGGCAAACCTGGTATCGTTGGATGCGTCTCGTCCAGCAGAAGAAGCGCATCATTGTCCCGTAGCTCTAGACCTTTCCGTTCGCTAGACGCGTTTAGCTGCCGTGTCGTTCATCATGGCGTTTAAATGCCATTTTTCGATATGGCGTATCTCCGCAACCGTTGGGGCTAGAGCGGCAAGCCTGGTATCGTTGGATGCGACTCCTCCAGCAGAAGAAGAATCTTTGTCCCGTGGCGCTAGGCCTTTCGGTTCGGCCGCTAGACGCGATTAAACGCAGCCAAGTTTAACACGGCGTATCTCCGCAACCGTTGGTCCACTTCGTCTGACCGTTGGTGGTATCTGGAAGACAGACTACAGGTGGAATTGATCAGACGGCAGAAGGCCTTCCAGAACCGTGATGTGAACTGGGGCCCCCTGTCCGAGATGATGTCCCTTGGGAATCCATGCAGATGGAGTACGTGTTCTATTATCAGTTCGGCTGTGTTTTTGGCTGACGGGAGTCCGGGGAGGTCCACCAGGTGGACAGCTTTGGAGAACCGGTCGACGATCTTGAGGATGGTGTTTTTCTCTTCGGAAACCGGCAGGCCCGTGATGAAGTCAACGACAATGTGCGTCCAGGGCCGACGGGGAATAGGGTGTGGCTGAAGTTCACCTGGCAATGGTTGATTGCTGTCCTTGGCCCTGGCACACACTGGGCACGTCTGGACAAACTCATCAATATCCCTCCTAATGTTTGGCCACCAGAAGGTGCATTGAATGAACTGTAGAGTGCGTCACTTTCCGGGATGGCCAGAGAGGAGGGAGGAGTGCCCCCATTGAAGAACATCAGTCTTAACGACATCGAGCACATAGAGTCGACCAGGCAGCACACCTGCTGGTTCAGTCTCTGCAGTCTTTGCCTGGCGAACTCTCTTCTCTATGTCCCAACGGAGTGGTGCTAGTATCTTGGTGGTATGACAGTTGGATGTTGTAGTTCTCAAAAAACAGTGCCCACCGCGCCTGTCTGGGGTTGAGCTGTTTCAGCGTGCGAATGGTGATGAGATTCTGGTGATCGGTCTAGACGATGAACGGCTCTCTGGTGCCCTGGAGCCAGTGTCGTCATTCCTCCAAGGCCCACTTTATGGCCAGCAGCTCGCGGTCCACTACTCCGTATCGCTGCTGAGTGGGGTCAAATTTTTTTCTGCAGGGATGCAGCTTTTGGTCTGGACTTCACTGAGAAAAAACGGCCCCAGCACCGCGTGCACTTCCTCAACGAATGATTTGTCGGCATCTGGATGATGGAGGATAGGAGCCGTGGTTAAGCGATGGCAGAGTTCATGGAAGGCAGAGATGGCAGTTGCGGTGAGGTGGAAGGGGTGAGATGAAGGGCGAGTCAGAGCAGTTAACGGATCTGCAACCATACTGTAGTCCCGGATAAAACGACGATAGAAGTACGCAAACCAGAGAAAACGGTGGAGTTGTTTGAGAGTCTTGGGTAGGGGCCAATGATTCACAACTTCCAGCTTCTGCGGGTCCATGGTCACACCCTGGGGCGAGATGACAAAGCCCAGGAACGTGGTGGAGTGCTCATGAAAAGCGCACTTCTCCAACTTACAGTACAGCTGGTGGGAAAGCAATCTCTTTAGAACCGCTCTGACGTGTTGGACATGTTTGTTGACGGTTCAGGAGTATATGAAGATGTCATCTAGATAGGTGAACATCCAGTGGCCTAACATCATTGATAAGTTGTTGAAAGACAGCAGGTGCGTTGCAGAGTCCAAACGGTATCACTAGACTTTCAAAATGTCCGGTGGTGTGATGAAGGCCGTCTTCCACTCATCGCCCTCTCTGATGTGCACCAAGTTGTAGGCGCTCCGGAGGTCCAACTGAGTGATGATGGTTGCACCAGAGAGAGTGTCGAGGGCAGAGTTGGTAAGAGGCAGTTGGTGTCGGTTCTTGATGGTGATGTTGTTGAGCCCCCGATAATCAACACAGGGGCATAAGCTACCGTCGCGCCACAGGGTGGAATGGAACTTGGCTGAAGGTCGATGGCAAGGTCGTAGGGGCAATGAGGAGGTAGATGAGTGGTCCATCTTTTACAGAACACCTCATCCAGGTCCCAATAGGCTGCCAGGATGTTGTCGACCTTGCGGGCCTCGGACTCCCTAGAACACGTCCCAGCCCGGGCCCGTAGGCAGAGTTCAGTAAAAGTTGGCCCCCATTGTAGGATCCGATTTTGTGTCCAAGATATAAGCGGGTCATGACAAAGTAGTCAGGGATGTCCAAGGATGAGGGGAGGCGATGAAATGGGGGTGAGGTAGAATTTAAGTTGTTCCTGATGTTGATCGATGGTCACGGTGATGGGTTGGGTTTGGAAGGTGATGGGGCTAGAGGAGAGGGGCCGACCGTCAACAGATGTAATTTTTACAGGCTGGGATAATGCCTCGATCTTAACCCCAGTCTCTTGGCATAAGTGGAGTCAATGAAGTTACCAGCAGCACCGGAGTCGATGAATGCGGTACTTCCGACCTGTTTGTGGCCAAACTGGAGGTGTACTTTTACCCGTGAGATGGGAATCATTGGTCAGGGTGGTGGAGAGGGAGATGGAACCCGGTGAGCTACTCTCATTTCTCACCGGGTCTGAGCGTTTCCCGGACGCAGAGGACAGATGGCTCGGTGGTGGGTAGCCCATCCGCAGTATGCGCAGAGCCACTCTCTGAATCGGTGTTCCCGTTCTGCAGTGGTTAAGGAGGTGCACCCTAATTGCATGGATTCCCCGGCTCCGGTGTTAACCAAGGTGGGAGGTGAAGAGCCGACGGGTCTGGTGGGGGCAGTAGACAGAGAAGGGTGAGCTTCAGTGTGACGGTGGGCTCAGAGCCGGCACTCTACAAGGCACTATCACTTCTCGCTCGGAAGAGAGGCCGCGCGCCTTCAGCACCATGGACAACGTCGCAGGGGCAGGGCGCCAGAATACACAGCGGCTGGTCGCTCATGATCATCCACCCTCCCACAGTCAACGCCTGTCTATAAAAAGCCCTCGATGAGTAGGAACCAAGTGACGTCATTTGTAATGCCTGTTTCCTCTCTCCCCACTTCAGACTCGGATCTCCCCAAAGGAAAACCAGATTCCTGGAAGCTTTCGCGGAAGGACCGAACCCGCACCGCGACAGCCTCCCGGCTTTTCTGAGACGCAGCGCATCGTGTCAAAAGGGACCCGACACTTCACTCTCCCGTGGAGGCTGCATCTTCTGCACCTCCCCGCTCTCCTCACCCCCGAGCACTACCAACCCCTAGCACCGTGTGTGTGTGAACGTGAGTGTGTGTGTGTGTGTGTGTGTGTGTGTGTGTGTGTGTGTGTGTGTGTGTGTGTATGTGTGCGTGTGTGTGTGTGTGTGTACGACCACGTGACCGCACAAAGTGAAACTAAAAGTAAAACAAATAAACATAAAAGAAGAGCACTGCATACCACCTCACCGTGTCTGCTGTCGTCTGTGTTTTCCTGTATTACCTGGCCTTGCAACATTCAGGAACTGGCGTATGAGAGAAGAAGGACAAAGGTCGGGATGTGAAATGAGGAAGTGATGGCACGATGGACGGCAGGGTGGGAGGAGCTGGCTTGGGGCTTGCGAGTAGACGCTGGTCGATTCAGAGGGCGAGTTGAATGAGGCCCTCCAATGTCGCTGGTAGTTCTCGTCTGGCGAGCTCGTCCTTAACCCATGCAGCCAGTCCCTTGTAGTAGGCTGTCCGGAGGGCGGAGTCTCCACAGGTTCGAGGGTTCTGAGATCCACTGTGTAGCAGCTCACGGACGAGCCTCCCTGCCGGAGATGGTATAACTTCGAGTCGGTCTCCACCTCGCCAGCAGGATGTTCAAAAGTGAGTTTTAATTGATAAGTGAACTCCAAATAAGAATAGGCAGTCTGACGTCTGACTCAGATCGAAGAACTGCCATGGCCCACTCCGCTGCCTGCCCGGATAGCAACGAGATGAGAAGACCGACACGCACGTGCGGTGCAGCAGGAGCTGCGACGGGCGTGGCAACTGCTGTAGCTCCACCACCTCGCGGCGCAAGGCTGCGACATCTTGGATGCCATTGTGGAGAGCTGCGGCTTCACCACGGAGCTGATCAATAAGCTTAGCATGTCGGTCAACCACATCGCAGAGGTGAGCGTAATCCACTGGGTTTACTGCTGATGGTTCAGTCATTCTGTCACAGACAACCGGAGACGGACCAGAAGACTAGCAGTTAGCCCTGTAGCATGGATGGTAAACCCAAACGTGGAAGTAGCACGAGCAGGCAGGATAACCACGCTGTTTATTTTTAGAACTCTCCCAGAGCAAGAGCAAGAGTTTACACAAATAAACCCACGTTCTAATAACACACATTCAATCAAAAGCGAAACCCAAGAAAGTGAGTATTCACGATTACACAGATGTAGCATCGGCAATAACATGGGCGGACTCAATGACTGACCGATGTGAAATGCCATCTTGTCTCCTTTTATGCTTCCTGAATCGCGATCTTACTACTTCCAGGTCCTCGTGCCGGTCGTGTTAGGAGTGCACATGACTCACTGACTCCAAAATCTATTTATTTATTTATGTTTGCATTTGAGGTGGTAAGATGTTGACATTTCTCCATAATCCTATAGGTGGTATTCTAAACTATTCACACATTGTTAGGCAGTACAACATCCTATCTTGGAGCAAATTATTTGCTAAGTTTGTAACAAAATCTAAAATAAAAATAATAATAATAATAATAATAATAATAATAATAATAATAATAATAATAATAATATAATTAAATTGGGATATTTATAAAATTTTGATACTTATAGAATTCAATTCAATTTTATTTGCATGGCGCTTTTAACAATTGTCGTTGTTGCAAAGCAGCTTTACACAATCATAAGAATTATGGAAGTTTGTATGACATGTGAACGCATATGAATCAGAATGATCAGATGAACGAGTCGAGGGCGACGGTGCTGAGGGAAAAACTCCCTGAGGTGGCAATAGGAAGAAACCTTGAGAGGAACCAGACTCAACAGGGAATCCATCTTCATTTGGGTGACGGATAGCAAGGATTGATCTCCAGTCATACTGTGTGTTAGGAGGCTGGAAGTTCAGCATAACAGGAGACGTATTTAAGTTCATATGGGGTCCAATTCATTATTGGAGGCTCAGGTAGAATGTAGAAAACTCCAGATTCAGACTCTCGATACCATTTTATCGAAACAGCCTGCATCCTTTGATCGAAGTAGGCGTGGCGGATCGTAAGGCACTAGCAGTTCATTCAGATACTGCGGTGTGAGACCATTTAATGCTTTATATGTCAAAAGTAGTATTTTAAAATTTATGTGAAATTTTTAATTAAGGAGCCAATACAGTGAGCATAAGATAGGGGTGATGTGCTTGTATCTTCTAGTTCTAGTGAGCATCAAAAAGCTTGCTTCTAACTGCATGTGGTCCTATGACAACATAACGCAAAAACGCAAATTGTACGAATCGCCCTGCATTTGTGTTTGTGTATTTTTGAGACTTTGCTGGCAGCAACATGGGTGACTCATACTCTTTAGCCAATCAGATACAGAAAAACGATTTACACATTCACAGCCCATGATACACTCGTGAATTTTAAACATTCAAAACTTTTTTACACAGTTGTACATCTGTGAATTGTGTTTTGCATTTGTGAAACGTATATTATGAATGTTTTTTTTTTCGTCCATGTGAATTGGGATACACATGTGTGCATCGTATCTTTTGCATGAATTATTATTGAGACTGATCTGCTTCCATACACCTAACCCTAGGCTGCCTATTAGTGAGCCTACAGAGTCAGTGGTGAGCGACAACAGATTGAGGTGTACGCTGATCACTGGTGCATGCCCTGACAACATGTAAAATAACTGAAAGTTCAGAGTGACATACATTAATACAATATTGCAGATGCTATATAGAAAAAACTGGCAATTCAAAATAAGAAAAAGAGATGAAATGTACAAATTGTCAGTGTGCGTAAAAGTGACATTTGTAATGAGATATGAATATAAGTCATAGAGGTGAGTGGCTATACAGTGTGATGGCGAATGGTAGGAATGAATTCCTGAACCGTTCTTTGTGACAGCAAAGCTGGATCTGTCTGTTAGAGAATGAACTCCACTGCCTCTGTATGGGACCCTGTAGTTGGTGGGATGGATTTTCCATGACTGACTGGACTTTGTTCAGTGGTCTGTTTTCCCTTACTGTCTCCACCCTGTCAAGTTTGGAGACAACTTGCTTATATATTCAGCCTTGCAGATGATTTTATTTATTTATCCCACTGATGCTGCTCCCCCAGCAGACCAACACACAACCGACTGATAAAACATTTCCAGCATCCTGCTGCATACACTGAAGGAGCTGAGCGTCCTCAGGAAATAAAGTCTGCTCAACCCCTTCTTATACACAGCATCGGTATTGGTTCTCCAGTTAGTCCAATCTGCAAGTGGTCCTCCAGTTCAATCTTCAAGTGAACACCCAAGTATTTGTAGTTGACCACAACCCCAACCTCCTCACCCATGATGGTAACACAGTTTCATACATCCTAACGTCCACTACCAACTCCTTGTTTTTTTATGTTTAGGAGCAGATGGTTTCTGGTGCACCGCTCCCCAAAGCTGTCCAGAAGTACTCTATACTCCTGTCTATCCATGATACGCCACACCACTGCAGAGTCATCAGAGTACATCTGCAGGTGACATGACTCAGAGTTGTATTGGAAATCTGAGGTGTACACAGTGAACAGAAATGGAGATTCACTAAAGATTGGTTTAAGATGTTGTTTGTATTTCATCCAAATACAAGGAAATGTACATGGCCATCAAGGAGTTAACTACTTGAGGGCTGTGTAACTACTTGTAGTTACTGAAAACTGACAATAAATATTAGTAAAATCCTGTGAAAATTTTAAATAGCTCCTTTTTAATGGACTTGCAATGACTGCATATACAGAGATTAACAATCATGTCGTATGCTGTCTCTATGGTTTTTGGTAACAGCAAAGATGCAGCTTTGCTCTATGAGTGACAGTGACAGTGTCGGAAATAATCAATCAAACTCTGCTCTGACAGCACCACAGATCATGCACAGATTTATACATGCCATGCAGTGTGAAATCAACAAACAAGCTGCATTCATTGAGTTGTGGGCATCATCCAACATTAAAATAATCATATTCATATACATTTTGTATCTCAGTCACTCTCACTCATATTCTATACTGCTATTCTATATCCTGTATTCAGGGTCACGGGGGGCCTGGAGCGTATCCCAGGAGGCTTAGGGCACAAGGCAGGGTACACCCTGTATGTGTGTGTGCCATCGCAGGGCACACACACACACTCACTGACACACTCATTTACACACTGCGAGTAATTTGGGGAACACCGATTAGCCTAATCGGCATGTCTTTGGACTGTGGGACGAAACCGGAATACCCGGAGGAAACCCACCAAGCATGGGGAGAACATTTTATATATTTATATATTTCATTCATTTGATTGTAAACAACACAGAGATTCTCCGTTATAAGCGGCACTTCATCACTTCATTAACATGGCGTATCCCCATGTTTCACACTTCAGACTGACAGGTGGCACTGATGCTTTCACAAACTGACTACGTTCACTTTTTATCTTTAGAGGATAGAGTAGGGCAGAATTTTCCTTTAATTATTTCTTATTTCTTTATTTTACTCCCTCCTCCATAAACTAAACGCTCTCATGCTCTCTCCAGTCTCACTTTCTTCTTGAAATCATGTTGATCAGATTATGACGGTCCTACACAGCTCTATTATAGGGGCTTTAAACAGTTGTGATTGGAGCAGTCTGATTAGTCACGCATCATAACATGCAGCCCACGCAGGCTCTCAGTGTCGTAACAAGTGACGTGACACGCTTTCCTAGGAGCAGTCCTACTCCTCGCCTAAAGTAAGAGTCGGATGATTGATAAATAACTTGTATGTCCTCCTCTGAACAAGGAATATCTATGAGCGTAATTCCTACCAGCGACTGAGACGCTGGTAAATACAGGCCCTGAATCCCAACACAAACCACATTTAGTTCTCGACTCAAAGCACATTTTCCTGACGTTATTAAACTTTGATTCCGAGCCGTGGTGTAGAGTGTGGAACACTGAGGTGGTGGAGGGTTAAAGCCTAACTCAGCTTTTCTTGTTACTTTCACCAGTGTGTATGAAGTGTGTATGACTCTCTGAGAAAACTTCCCTTCAGTCCCAGGTTCTGCGTGTGACACACACACACACACACACACACTGCTGCTTTGTATTTTGTATCTTTTCTTGCTCGCTAGTGTTTCTCATATCACTGTCACACTGTTTCTGTTTTTCTTCTTCTTTAAGCACCGAACAGTCACGTGTACAGTTCACGTGTGTGTGTGTGCGCGCGCGCGCACTGTGGGAGATGTAGTTTCTGGTGCCGCAGTTAGCGCGCGAGCAGCGGAACTACAGGCAGGACATCGCGGCGCTCTGTGTGTGTGTGTGTGTGTGCGCGCGCGCGCGCGCCTGCTCTACCACACCGCAGTGACCGGGCAGCAGTATGCAGGAGTCGGGGATTGTCCCGGACCTGGAGCTCTGTGAGGGGGAGGAGGGGGAGGAGGGGGAGGGGGAGGGGGGCAGCGGGGGGGAACCGAAAGTCTATTACCAGCTGAAGAGCCGACCGCTCGCGCACAGGTCAGTTCGGCACGGGTCCGGGGGGCGCGAACTTTTACTCTTACTGATTTAGGTGTGCACCTGATCCTCTTTGTGTGTGTGTGTGTGTGTGTGTGTGTGTGTGTGTGTGTGTGTGTGTGTGTGTTACAGACTTTTAACAAAAATGATCTCTATAAATAAGAGAGAGGTTTTTATCTGTACATTGAGTCAGAACTCGATCTTTCAATGATATATTTACATTTAATACACTGGAGGAGCAGAAACATTTCTGTCTGTCTGTGTGTGTCTGTGTGTGTGTGTGTGTGTGTGTGTGTGTGTGTGTGTGTGTCTGTGTGTGTGTGTGTGTGTGTCCAGTCAGACTGTGTCTCAGCATCACACAAACCGGTCTGTCTATAATTGACTGAATCTCCTGCAGCACTTCGATCTCTGGCTGAAGTTTAATCTGCACCATCAGTGAATCTACATGTGGAGTAAAAGTGATGTTATGAACAGTTATGTGTGGGATTTAATCATCTACTGTAAAATCATCTACTAATGCGCTACTGTCTCAATGTAAACAAACACCTGCACCAATAGATATTAATGAGAAAAGATAAAGTGAATATTTTGACTGGGATTAGTTCAGATTTTCACTTTGGCTGAAATAACAGCGCTGAAGTGGTAGAAGTGAATTTTAACACGCCAGAGTCGTTTTAAGACAAAACTTCATCTTTATCTGATCGACTTTTTCCATTTCTCATCTTTCCAACCTGAAATAATATTATCACTGATCACATTAAAGCTTATAAGATTATTTTTAACTTTAACCTTTTAAATTATTTCTACAAACTCTTTACCCGTTATTGTCTCATACTAACCCTAGTATACTAATTTAATGCTAGTATAATAAATTGAACCACATGGATTAGAAGTGTAATGCTGATAAGAGATTAAAAGGTTAGTTTGAGAAGCTACACACCTCACCTGGGATTTAAACCAGGGTCAGGGCGGAGCAGGAAGTGGGAGTGGAATGGGGCGTGACTTCTTACTAATAAACATGATGTAATTAGTAAAATAAAGCCGTTACCTCTCGTTACATAACTGACACTCTATTACTTCATATCACAGTCACACACACACACACACACACACACACAGACATACATACACACAGTGAAAATGTGAAAAGTTTGAACATATAGTTTTTGTTAAGAAAGTCATTAAGTATTTGTCTGTGTGTGTGTGTGAGTGTGTGTGTGTGTGTGTGTGAGTGTGTGTGTGAGAGTTGGTGAGACACTTTAATCACAAGGTTCTGTCAAAGTTCTGCTTTTTTCTGCAGTATAAAAGTGTGTAGTATTATTTCAAATAATAATAGTAATAGTGATAATAATAACAGATGTATTTATTTATTTCCTGTTTAATTAGAAGTAATGCAGTCAGCTGTTAAATTTGTTAAACAATTTTAATAATAATGATTCAAGTTGCTGTGTAATCCATTCAACACCATGTAAACATGACCACTGTGTGTGTGTGTGTGTGTGTGTGTGTGTGTGTGTGTTGGGGATTCCTAAAGGTCAATAAAATTATTTATAGCTGAGACTTTAGTCATGAAGTTATATCTGTATCACATCAGTACTAAGTGTGTGTGAATTACTAACTTTGTGCGGGTGTGTTTCCAGTATGATTATTGTGGGTTTTGTAACCTGTGTGTGTGTGTGTGTGTGTGTGTGTGTGTGTGTGTGTGTGTGTGTGTGTGTGTAATCATGCTGTTTAAAATAAAGCTGTGTAGAGTGACGCGTTCTCACTCAGACTGGATTTAGCTGCGTTAGCGCTCACACTGAGTTTCATTACAGAACTAAAATAAAGACGTGACAGAAACAAGGCAGTGTCTTAACACACACACTCACACACACTCACACATGTTCAAGCACATGCCCTTCCACCACAAACACAAAAACACACGCACATGCTTACACTCCCGCTCTTCTTACACACACATCATTCTCAACTTTCTCTCTCTCTCACACACACACACACACACACACACACACACAGATGTGTGCGTTACTCAGTGTAACTGAAGCTGCTTCTGTGGTGCCACCTCTCTCTCTCTCTCTCTCTCTCTCTCTCACACTCACACACACACACACACACACACACACACAGATTCATTCGGCCTCTCCAGGGGTGATCTCGGTGCTCCTTCATTCAGGGAAACAATCATGGTGTCTGTATGAGCAGTCAGTGTCACACTGTCCATAAAACTCACATTTTATATCAGTAACAGGTGAGAATGAGAACATCATGTGTGCCAAGGTGAGACTGTGTGTGTACTTATATAATTGAATATATTTTTTGTACATTCTAGAACAATACTGGATTTTTTTTTTGTATGAAATAACACACATGGCTTTGGGTAATTATGTAACAACAACAACATCACTAACAGTCAGTTGTTATTGTAAGACATGAAGGTCGGCTGTTCTGGATCAGTTTCTCACAAGAACAGTATTGTGTGTCGAGTGTGTTTGTAAACCCCATCGAGCTCCATGATGAAACTGTCTCTCATGAAGACCTTCCCAGGAAAGCGAGACGTTCATTTAGAGTCACCAGCCTCAGAAATCACCAATTAACCTCAAGCAGCAACATCCGGTGCGCGTGTGCTGTTTACTGTAACACTGTGAGCATGTGTGTGAACAAAAAGTGAATTTTATATTATTGGTTTGTATTAAAATACACAGCACATCAGTTTTTTTGTCTTCTGTCTGTGTCTGTTATTATCTTTATCTGTCTCGGTGTCTCTCTCTCTCTGTAGTACCCCTCACTCAGATCAGCAGAGTTCGTCTCTCTCCTGTCCCTCTTCATCCAGAGTCCTCCTACGTCAGCAGTTGATGCGCGAGCAGCTTCATGATCAGGAGAGAAGGGAGAAGCAGCGCAGACGTCACACCTCCCCCTATGCCCCGCCCACTTCAACTCATTGCTCCACCCCACACCCAACCCAGAGTCCTGCCATTGATGTTAGCACCCCTGTGGCCCCACCCACCACGGCAGCCGTGCCCCCTGAAGTGCTGAGGGTAAGACCTCACACACACACACACACACACACACACAGTCTCTGTTCACTGTAGTTTGTTTAATCATTAGTTTGTATAATAATTATATCTCATTTCAGAAGGTATTTTTAGTTTCTTTACTATTTGTTTTTAGATTCTCACAATGTTTAAACATGATTTTATTTTATAAAATAGAAATAAATTAACATTTTAAACCATAGCAGTGAGGAACAGGAGATGAATTTTCACATGGTCACGCCCCCATAATCCCCTGCAGCCAGAGATTTGTCTTCAGTCCCAGATTGTTCTGCAGCACATTCACTTCACTTTCACTTCACTTATATAAACTTTTTAATAATCAGTGCTGCCCAGAAGACATGACAGTAGTGAGGACAACCTGAGCAAAAAATCTCCCAAAATAAGCACCACCCCAAACCCTCTGTCTCTCTTTGTCTCTCTCTGTCTCTCCCGTCTCTCTCTGTCTCTCTCTCTGTCTCTCTCTGTCTCTCTCGTCTCTCTCGTCTCTCTCTCTCTGTCTCTCTCTGTCTCTCTCTGTCTCTCTCGTCTCTCTCTGTCTCTCTCGTCTCTCTCTGTCTCTCTGTCCACAGGTGAAGACTCATTTAGAAAACCCTACTAAGTATCACCTCCAGCAAGCTCAGAGACAGCAGGTGAAAGCGTACCTATCGACCACACTTGGCCCCTTTCCCAGCATGCCCTGTGCCACTCTGGACCCTGACCCTGGGGGAATCCCACCCGGTCAGGTGAACAGCACCCCTAACAGCCCGATGGCTTTACTCACCCTCAACTCCACCTGTGAAAGAGAGGTACACACACACACTCTTCTGCCCTCCGCAGTGTGTTAATGTACTCCCGTATTTCACACTCCGGAGGATCTGGAGTGAAGTTTGTTAGTATTAAATAAGTCTTAGACCTAGTCCACACATTCTACACAGGCACACAGGTAGTTTTTCTCCAGTATTCTTAAACATGCCAAACCATCAGGTGGCAGTATAACTCTCACTGTAATGCCAATGTGAACCCTAAGATTCCACTGCTGTGCACGAAATGTAGACTCAGTAAAAGAGAAAAAACGTTTACATCTAATAAAGAAAGAGTGTGTAGTTATTTATGCTTGTATGGATTTATATTACTGCACTCAATGAGGGATGAAAGCGCATTGCTATGAAGTAACAGGATGTGATGGGTTTCTAAAACTAATTGAGAACATTAATGTGAAGAGCGCAGCACAATCAGCATTTAATCTCCATTATCTTCTTTTCATAATCGCCAGAAACCAAAACTGTAGTTGGATTAATTGCACAGCGCTGATGTGTCAGTATATTAATATATATATATATATAATATTCTAATCAGTATGTCCGTGTTTGTTTCCAGATGGATGATGTAATTGATGACATCATTAGTTTGGAGTCAAGTTACAGCGATGACATGCTGGGGATGCCACTTGACTCCGCCCTTCACATGGCCAACACAGTACGTCACTGTGTCACTACTTGCCTATGTTTGATCTCTCTCTCTCTCTCTCTCTCTCTCTCTCTCTCTCTCTCTCTCTCTCACACACACACACACTCCATTCTAGAGGTCATTTGATCCATATGTTTTTGGCACAGGTCACACACACACAATGCCCTTTTTCTCACAACCCACCAAGTTCTCCAGAGTCTCAGCAGCTGAATTTTGGGGATAAGAGCTTCGCTCACAGGCCCGACAGCAGCAGCTTGGTGGCGCCGGTGTTCAAAACCATGACTCGCCCTACCCACCAGGCTGTATATGGGACAACCGTTCATCACAGAGCACCATTCACACACTCGTTCACACACTCGGTCACACCTAGCGGTCATTTATGATAGCCAGTCCACCTGTTTGTAAGGATTTGGGACAGAACCAGAAGCCCACGTGGACATGTGACACTCGACACAGACTGTAGTCAGAAACACTGGAGCTGTGAGGAGGTGTGTGTGTTAACCGTGTGTGTTCAACAGTGGAGTGTAAGCGTGTTTACACTGAGTCACATGGTCCAGCCGGATGTCTCTGTTTACTCTGAACCCATGTTATCTTTCCCTCTCTCTCTCTTACACACACATGTGCACACACACACACACACACACACACACACACACACACACACACACACACATTTTATTAGAAGGGTGTTTGGAAAGTAATTAATGTTAATAGTATACACTCAGGTTATGAGTTAGGATTTCTTCTAAACATTTTTAAAACACCTTTATTGCTTCTCATGTTTTAAAGTCACGTCATGTTACAGAAGGACGTCTCATTGTTGTGTGTCAGACAGAGCAGTTTTAGTTTCCAGTTCCTCTGACTGTAGCCCGAAAATTAGTGACGACTGGAGACAAAAAACCGTCAGCGAGAAATGTGAGGAAAAAATAAAACATTATTCTGAGTGCAAGTGAATAAAAACACCACTGATGGTTTGTTATTCGCACTTTAAACTCAAAGGTGTGTGTGTGTGTGTGTGTGTGTGTGTGTGTGTGTGTGTGTGTGTGTGTCTGTGAGGCCACAAATTCACATCACCAATTTACACTTATACTGCTGCTCTCTGTCTGGCAACTATCATCATGAAAACACACACACACACACACACACACACACACACACACCTGGGAGACAGCGGGTTATATTTGCATATGTGAGTATGTTTGATGGAATTTCAGTTTTAATTCTGTTATCATCGTTCACCAATAAAATCAGACGCACTCCGATGTCGGACGAACACAGAGTCACAGACTGACCTCAGAGACAGACGGCTTGGTGGACTTTATTAATCCGTAAGGTAGAAATTTGGGAGCCACAGACACAAAAGACACGGATGTAGTAAACAACTTACACGTCTATCTGTTTCACTTCTGCCTGGGAAGTAAAGGTTGTGTGTATGTTTCTGTAGTTTTCTTATTCCCAGTTAATTTGGCTCCAGTATTGACTACGGATTTAGGATTAGTTTTGTTATTTTGTATAAGAGTGGAGTGATACGCTGATTTAGCAACACTAAGAGCTTTTTATGTTTCAAGATCTACTACTTTCATTAAAAGACTCTTTATTTAGTCTGATGCCATTTACAGTCTAGTTTTCCAGCAGTCATTTTGAAGCTGTGTGTGATGCCTATACCAGGGAGAATGGTTTTTCTACATTAGCTAAAGTTAAACGTAACACTGACGCTAAAGGCTGATTCATGTTTCTGCCTCGAGCCTACACTGTGCACACTGTGAGCGGGCGTACGGTGTTGTGAGCACTTATACTTCTGCACTGTTGTCGTTGTCTGTGTTGCTTCGCAGTTACACAGCCAGACCACTAGTTGGTGCTGGGGTTTCTATGCCACTGAATGTCTCCGCTACTCACTTTGAATGTTTTTTTTTTGGTCTACAACAAACAAATCTAAATGAGCAGATCCAGTTGGAGTAGGAGATAATAGATGTTGAACAACAGTTACTTTTACTGAAATTACTGCAGTTCAGAAGTGAGAGAGGACATCAGTCAGAGGAGACGGTCAGTACCACGCCCAACGGCCTTAACTACACGTCACAGCAACTGTAATCGGTCCACCTGGTCACCAAAGTGAATTAAACAAATAAAGTCTCTGTTACAGTAATTTCAGTAAAAGTAACTTAACTGTTGTTCAACTTTATTGTCATTGTTATGAATAACAGAGTATAAATAACAACGAGATATCATTAAATCATCATCTTCTGGCATGTGACGTAATAAAGTGCATCTATTGTATGTGCTGCAGCAATGCAAGTCCAGTTCAGAGTTATTGTAAAGGTGACGTATGATATGTAGGAGTAGGTGGGACAAAAGCAGAGAGGGGGGGTAACTGCTTGTTCAACAGTCTTACAGCCACTGGAAAGAGGTTGTAGGACAGTCTTGTGGTCTTGGCGTGTATGGACCTGTACCTTCTGCCTGAGGACAGTAACTGGAACAGGTGATGTGCAGGGTGATGCTGTGAATGCTGTGCACTCTTCGAAGGCGACCTCCAGGAGACGAGTCCCCGTGATATTCCTCGCTGCTTTCACCACCCACTGCAGTGCCTGCTGTTCCCCCCTGGTGCAGCTGGAAAACCACACCAAAAGTTCATATGTTGGCACGCTCTCCATGGCACAATGATGAGCGTTTACCAAAAGCTGCTGAGAAAGTTTGGCTTTTCTCAATTTCCTCAGATAGAAGAACCGCTGCTAGGCCTTTCCTATGGCAGCGGTGATGTTATCCTCTGTCACAGTTAGGCCAAGAAACTCGAAGCTGGTGACTCTCTCTACCGTCCCATTTCCAATAATGAGTGGTAAGTGAGTGGTCCTTGTGATCGTACAAAAATCCACAATCATCTCTTTGGTCTTCTTGATATTTAGGCTCAGGTTGTGGGTATCACACCAAGCTGCCAGATGTTCCACCTCCCTTCTGTATGAGGACTCATCGTTATTAGTGATGAGGTCTAACACCGTGATGTCGTCAGCAAATTCTATGACGTAGTTGGAAGGAAGGGTGGCGCAGCAGTCATGTGTGTATAGTGTGTAAAGTAAGGGGCTTCGTACACATCCCTGCGGATAACCAGTGGATAATACACACTGTGGATGACATGTGTTTTCCTATTCGCTCACACTGAGAGCGATTTGGTAAAAAGTCCACAGTCCAGTTGCATAATCGACAAAGAGGAGTCTAGCATACGTATTTGTGCGTTCTCGATCTTCTAACACAGTATGGAGCACAATGGCCACTGCATCCTCTGTTGATCTGTTTGGTCTATATGCAAACTGGTAATGGTCCAGTGTGGGTGGTGTGACATCCTTAATGCACTTGTTCACCAACCTCTCCAGACATTTTGCAGATATAGATGTGACTGCTCTGTAATCGTTTAATCGTCTGTAGGCTGATATGTGCCTAAACACACATGTGTCTGGTATGTTTGCATATGGGAACAATGATGTTTTTTTAAAGCATACTTTCATGACCCATGATGTGGACAGAGACAGATTGAAGATAGTGGCAACAACCTCCGCCAGTTCAGCTGCACAGCCCTCGAGCACCCGACTAGGCACTCCATCAGGTCCATCAGGTATGTTGCGGAGGCACTGCCTTACCCCATGGCTGCTCAGTACTAGAGCAGAATCACGAGGGAGGGCGTCCAACATCTGTTAGCTCAAACCCCATCAAGAGCTGGTCAGTTTCATTCACCATTGTTTTGTAGTTGACCAGAGAGTAGCGAAGAGATTCAGCATATTGGCCTAGAAACCCCACCGCCACCTGATGGTCTGAAGGTGTAACTGCAGAGCAACACACTAGTGTACAAATGCTCACAACGCTTTAGTCCATGTGCTTGGCCCACAGGAGCATGACGTCAGGTTACTTTGACGTCAGGTTACTTTGTCTTTTGTTTCTTCAACAAATCGAACCCTGATTGAAACTCACTCTGGATTGTTAATTGGGGATCGAAATCTACATCTAGATGTCTGTAAAGTGAAAAATTTGTATTGTAAATAAAATGTAACAAAATCACAAAATTGCAGTAAAGAATGCGCACTACCATACTGTACGTCCAAACTACTTATGTTAGAAATAAATGTTAGAAATCTAAGAAAAGTGAGGACCCTAATAGTGAGTGTGTGACACACCCGGCTGAATAAAGGACCACGGATAGTTTACATGGCTGTCTTACTGTGGTGTGTCTTAAATCACCAGGAGAGTGTACTAAAACGTGTGTGTTGTATTCCTGTAGATGCCACTGTCAGTAAATCTGATGGATGTTTATAAGAATCAGAATTTAGCCCCACCCACTGTCTCCATCAGCACTTCCTGCCCTGAGAACCTGCCAAACATCAAGACGGAGTTCTATAGTAAGGACACTCGCATTCACACCATCACTTAATATTTTAACAGGATCAAGCTTAATAAAAAAAAGAACTTTCAGGCTGTTTGATCTGAACGGATTGATAACTTTAACATCATCTTTCTTTCTCAGACACAGATGTTCGAGCTCTTGCAAAGGAACGACAAAAAAAAGACAACCACAACTTGAGTGAGTTCCTCAACATTCATTTCTTATAAAGTTTAGTGTGAGGATCTGATCTCAGCGCTCTCTTCATGTTCTCTCGCTGGTCCTGCAGTCGAGAGGAGACGACGCTTTAACATCAACGACCGCATTAAAGAACTCGGGACTCTCATCCCCAAATCCAGCGACCCGTATGTCCATCACCACACCACTGCTACTGCACTGCACCGTCAGGCATGCTGTCAGCTCATTGTGTGTGTGTGTGTGTGTGTGTTTGTGTGTGTGCGCGCGCTTACACTCAGGGACACGCGCTGGAACAAAGGCACGATTCTCAAGGCATCAGTGGACTACATAAGGAAGCTGCAGAGGGATCAGCAACACACCAAAGAGCTTGAAACCCAGCAAAAGAGCCTGGAGATCGCAAACCGCCACCTGAAGCTGCGTGTACAGGTACATATCAGTGCATCATCATCATCATCATCATCACCATGATTGGCATGTCCTCAGTTCTCTTTGTTCTTGCAGGAGTTGGAGATACATGCTCGAGCTCATGGACTCTTCCCTTCGTCTATTCGTTCTCCTGAAAGTTCGGCTCATCCAATCAAACAGGAGCAAGTGCTGGCTGACTGTGAAACGCCCAGAGAGGGCCACGTCATGACCTCTGACCGTGGGGTCTTCGGGGTCAAGACAACAGGTGCCAAACTGGGCGACATTCTAATGGAGCAGACGCCACAGTCATTAACTGGAAGAGTTTCACCAAAGAACAGCAGCAACATGCATAGCATTAGCATGGAAGAGAACCAGTGGGCATGCTAGCACTTCCTAACCTGACTGTTGTTAGAACTTCTAAATTGTGCTTAGTTCTAAATGAAGTAAAATGAATCAGTAGAATTTATTGAGCCTTGGGTTTAACCCACTCTGTGATGATGTGAATGTGATTGATGTAGATTTGCATAAACACTGAGTATTAGATACACACCAATAATCTATAAAATCCACCACAGCCCAGAACCTCCCAGTCACACTGCACTTTACCTCTGTTCATATAAACGTTAGATTAGACACCGCAGACGCACAACTTCTCTGGCATGAACGTCACAGAATGTAAGCATCAGAGGATTCATTAAAAATGCCTGGCCAAAAAACACACACACTTGTACTCAGGCGACTGGATCCAGTCGCCTTTAACTTTGATTACACTCACACTGTGTGTCCAGTTCATGTGTGTAAATGATGTCTCGTGCTCCCAGAGCCGCTCTCTCACAATCTGAGTCCTGGCGCGTCCCATCAGGGAAGCAGAAACCCTCCGTAGATGTGATGTGCTGGTGATTCAGTACATTCAGGTGGTCATGTGACTTCATTTCATCGCCACATAACGTTGCTGAGTCTCGACCTGAGCGACTGAAGCGACCCCAGATCATAACACTGTCTCCAGAGGCGTGTACAGTGGACGCTATGCATGATGGGAGCATCGCTTCATTACAGCGCTTCCCTTCTCACCCTGACACACCCATCACTCTGGAACAGACTCAGTCTGGACTCATCAGGTCACATGACCTTTATACATCACTCCAAAGTCCAGTCTTTATGATCTCTAACAAACTGAAGACTTTTCACTGATGAGTCTCAATAACAAGTGGTTTTATTATGGACACACAGCTGTTTAGTCTCAGTCCTGAGAGCTCTCCTCGCACTCTGTGTGTGTGTGTGTGTGTGTGTGTGTGTGTGTAAATGTTCTTACTGTCACTATTAAAGTCAGCTCTGGGCCCATATTAACTAAGTGTCTCAGAATCAGTCATAGGAATCAATCATCATTTTGATTCATACTGATTCACATTTCGTACAAACGTCCATAAATTCTTTTGATTGTGTAAAGCTGCTTTGCAACAATCACAATTGTTAAACGCGCTATACAAATAAAATCCTCAAAATTCTTCTAGGTCTGATAATATTCCTAGCTCAGACTAGAACATTAAAGTTCTTTAGGAAGCTTTAGGACGTCACAGCCATTGTTAAAAGCTCCATATAAATACATTTGACCTGTCTGAAGTGATGGTTTTTGGCCAAGCAGTGTATATATTGTGTAGAACATAATTTTCTTTGTCCTGTTTATAGTGAGATTATCCTCAATAATGAAGTTACTGCTTTTAACTGAATTTTTTTTGATCATATGATAAATTGGTGCAATAAAGTATATTTATTAAATTATGAATGTGAACTGTCGGTTTTGCTCATTAAAGCCAGGGGGCGGGGCTATCTTAATTATATTAATAATTCTGGTACAAACAAGCATGCAAATATACCAACAGATACACAAATACAATATAGCAAACACAAAAGTATTTAAGAAATGTTTTTCTTTATTACATCACCGAAACACAGGGGTTTGCGTTTTGTAGGCCTTATCTTAGTTAACAAGGAAATTCTTGAAGGAAAACTTTGTTTCACCATTAGAAATCATCATAGATTAATTCAATATTAAACGAGTATTTCCAGGTAATTATGTTAATGGACACAAGGGGGTGGAGTCTTAGAAATATATACAACCACAGACTGTATATAAAGACCTGGACATATTTTTCATGATAATTATATGCTTTATTTTTTAATCTGCAACAGCTTACAAAAGGTGTGAAATTTCTGAAAGTACTGAAACACATTAACTTCATCCCTGTAAGCATTTAACATCTCAATCATGCCGACATCATGTACAGTATATTCACATCTCTCTGCTATAAGTCTAAGGCTACATGATAAAGCTAAAGGCTTCTGAAATAAAAAAAAAATGGCTTGACACATTTAGCAGCAGCTCCACATCCTGGCACTTAGCGTCCATATAACACCTCATTTAATCTGAAAATCACAGTTTCTTTACTTTAAATACAAAACGCTGGAGTTCAGCACAAATCCTTTATGCTCCAGAAGTGAGCGACCTGAGAGAGAACGTAAACAAGAAATGCAGTCACATCAGAGAGCGCCAGCCTGTGGGGGGCAGCGCAGAGCCGAGAAGGTCAGGTGGGTGGTGCAGGGTGGAGTTAGCGCCACAGTCAATGTAGCGATAAGCCTCCAGTGTGTTCTGTGCACTACGAACCAGGTACGACGTTTTTACAGAGGTCCTGTAGGGGGCACAATATAGGATACACATACCTGAACCACTTGCCATGATCCATATGTACAGTACAGAGCAAAAGTTTGGACACCCTCATTTAAAGAGGTTGAATTTGTATTATGGCAAGAAAAAAGCAGCTAAGTGAAGATAAACGAGGGCCATCATTACTTTAAGAAATGAAGGTCAGTCAGTCCGAAAAATTGGGAAAACTTTGAAAAAAAGTGTCCTACAAAGAAACCGGCTGACATGCGGACCGGCCCAGGAAAGGAAGACCGAGAGTCGCCTCTGCTGCGGAGGAGAAGTTCATCCGAGTCACCAGCCTCAGAAATCGCAGGTTAACAGCAGCTCAGATCAGAGAGCAGGTCAATGGCACACAGAGTTCTAGCAGCAGACACGTCTCTAGAACAACTGTTAAGAGGAGACTGTGTGAATCAGGCCTTCATGCTAGAAGATCTGCTAGGAAACCACTGCTAAGGACAGGCAACAAGCAGAAGAGACGCGTTTGGGCTGAAGAACACAAGAAAGAACGCAAGAAGGAAAACTCGCTGAATGAGAAGGGGTGTCCAAACTTTTGGTCTGTACTGTATGTACTAGTACTATTTATATATTGTAAATAGGCTACTTATGCACTTCTGGTTGGCTCTGAACAATGACAAAGGTAATGTGTGAGAAGTGTGTGCGTGTGTGTGTGTGTGCGTGCGTGTGTGCGTGCGTGTGTGCGTTAAGGGGGCTAATGGACATTACCTCAGGTCACCTCAGATCATTATTATAACTGTGTGAGTACACACACTCTACTGTCTCACTGGAACATCTACCTCAAGGACAAACAGTCCACAAACTCTTTACAGTGGAACCTTCCGGAAGCGGGCGCGTATGTCAAAACACTTGTAAACCAAATCGTATTTTCCCATAAGAAATAACGGACACACGAATTATTCGTTCCACAGCCAAAAAAATACATACATAAGAATTAATACAAAATATAAAGTAAAAATTAAACAAATTAACCTGTACTTCACCTTAAAATAAATCCCGACAGATAAGTGTTTCCGTTTGTGCGCACAGGCGCTGTGTATGTGTGTGTTTATGGAATTAGTCTCCCCTCTCCCTCTTCTCGTCTTAACACAGTATTATGAGACTTACTTTTGCTTTACACGCGCGCACACACGTGTGTTATAGTAAACAGTACACGCGTGCACGGATGTTGATTATACCAGTGAGAGACGAGCACTAAGACCAAGCAGGGGAGACAATTACCCACAATTCCGCACCGGAAGAGAAAGACCGTTGGCTCGGTTGTGATCACGTGACGCTCGGCGTCAAAACAAGAAATGCATGCATGATACTTGGCACTCGGAAACCAAGACTTGACCCGTTTTCCAAGTCAAAATTTATTAAAAATCTTTGCTCGTCTTGCGGAACGCCTGCAAACCGCGTTACTCACAATCCGAGGTTCCACTGTATTTCTGTTTCATGGAATTGGCAAACCCTAGTGAAAAGTGTATATTGGTGTATAAGGGATGGGAATGATGTGTCCAGGTGATGTGCGTGTGTGTGCGTGCGCACGTCAGTAATTGGCCCTCACTGTAAGTACTTTATGTTTGAAGAATCCGACTCACTGTGTGAACACCACGATGTTGTGAACCTTTATACTCGCCATGGTGCAGAAAGCACTGTGAGAACAAAACACGCGCGCACACACACACACACACACACACACACACACACACACACACACACACACACACACACACACACACAATCTCACACATCATTGTGAATGAGTTGCTAAATGTGAAATGTTTAAATCTAAGTGTAAAAGTAAACTCACTAAACGTAGGACAGCGAACCGCTAATCTCCACACTCACAGTGAAGTTCATCTGCGCGCACACACACACACACACACGTCACTGTACAAAATTTCAAATCGAGATAGAGTTGATACTCCCATCCTCATTACTACTAATATCGCTTATACCACCCCAAATCATTAACCTGTCCCAGACTGACCCCTCCCCCTCCTCTGACTGACCCCTCCCCTTCCCGCGTCTCTGACCGACCCCTCCCCCGTCTCTGACCGATCCCTCCCCTCCCCCGTCTCTGACCGACCCCTCCCCCGTCTCTTACTGACCCCTCCCCCTCATCGTGTCTGACCTCCCCCTCCCCCGTCTCTGATCGACCCCTCCCCATCACCCGTCTCTGACCTCCCCCTCACCCGTCTCTGACTGACCCCTCCCCCTCACCCGTCTCTGACTGACCCCTCCCCCTCACCCGTCTCTGACTGACCCCTCCCCCTCACCCGTCTCTGGCTCAATGGTTGGATGCTGATGACGTTGTCGAGCTGCTGCGTGCCGATGACAGTCTTCATGTAGAGAACTTGACTGCTCACGCTGTCCACCATCACGGTAAAGAAGTTTCCATTGTTAAACTTCAGAGCACTCTGAGAACACACACAGAAGTATTTCAGTCAGCAGTTTCTCACAGTGAAAAATTTTACACACCAGCTAGGTTAAGTTGGGGAATCTGGATGCTAATTAACCTGCAGACTCCACCCACACCTGGTCCCTCCCTCTATAGCGCCATTGAGAGCTTTCTGTTTCATAAACATAGTCGAGCAAAGCCACAAACTCGCCTCCGAGCCAGAACTCCAATGCTTAACTACTGTATGTATTAAAGAGTTTTTCTAGGCAGCCGTTCATATGCTGAGGTACAACGTATACCAGGTACCTAAAATTAGCCTGCACCTTTTAATCCGCTATGCCCAATTAAATTTTAAAGTGCAAGATAATTTCTGGTATTTTTGGATGACTACAGCTGGGGCAAAGCTTTTAGAATGGTAAAAAAAAATGAAAAGGCTGGCCAGTGAGCAGTGAGTGCTCTTTAAAAAAACACACAGAGGAGGATTAACCCTTAAAACTAAAGCAGCACCGATCCGTGTGGCAATTAAAATGAACAAAACACTTGTATGGACATCCTGCCACTGTGTGTGTGTGTGTGTGTGTGTGTGTGTGTGTGTGTGTGTGTGTGTGTGTACACAAAGGATTTTATGTCCTTGTAAATTATAATGAGTATGGTAATGATGCTGCAAAAATGTAGAAAACTAAAAAAATGTGCATATTATTATTATTGGTCATAGAAACAACCTAAAACTTCCATAAAAACACGATCTTATGAATCTGTACTATTTCTTTGTCTGTAACCTTTTTAAAAAAAAAACATTTTTAAATTAAGTCATGATTGTACAGTTAAAATGAAAAAATTCAGTCCTTCATATTGCCTGGGTTTGTCCTGAAGAAAAGGATGTCACACTGTACTGCACAATATGGCACCTAGAAGGGATCTGGTTATGGGGAGGATAGATGTATACTGTGCGTTTGTGTGTGTGTGTATGTATGTATGTATATATATTTATACACACACACACACATACACAGTGGAACCTTGGTTTATGAGCATAATTTGTTCCAGAAGCGGGCACCTATTTCAGAATACTCATAAACCAAATAGACTTTTCCCATAAGAAATAATGAAAACTCAAATTATTCGTTCCACAGCCCAAAACAATAAATATATAAAAATAATTAATATAATATATAAAGTAAAAATAAAACAAATTAACCTGCACTTAACATTTAAAGAAAAGTAAAAATGAGTCCCAACAGATAAGTGTTTCCGTTTGTGCGCGCTGGTGCCGTGTATTTGTGTGTGTGTGTGTGTGTGTGTGTGTGTGTGTGTGTGTGTGTGTGTGTGTGTGGAATTAGCCTCTCACCTCGTCTTAAACAGTAAAACTCCTTCTCCCTCCCACACCTCGCTTTTTACGGTTCACAAGTAACACACACATCGCAAACACTGTTTTTAACGGGGAAAAAAGAAATCTCTCTAATGACACTCGCGTGAGCATACTAATGGAATCACTGCTGTAAAGTAAAAAAATAAAATAAATAACAAATAAACCAGCACCTTACCTTTGAAAAGAATCGCGACAGAGCTGAGTTTTCTGTGTAAATAAAGCGTGTGTGTGAAGCCGGAGAGAGCGCATGTGTGCGTGTGTCGGTGTCAAATTACGCGCGCTGAGTAAAGGCGAGGGGGAGAGAGTGTGTGTGTGTGTGTGTGGAGCACAGTGTCAAATTACGCTTGCGCGCACACACATAGGAGTGAGAGGGAGACTTTGAGTATACAAGTAAGAGACGAGCACTAAGATGCTGCAGGGGAGATGACCACCCATAATTCCGCAGCGCAAGAGAGAGAAAAATCATTGGCTCAGTTGTGATCACGTGACGCTCGGTGTCAAAATAAGAGTCGCATGCATGATGCATGATACTCAGCACTCGTAAACTAATACTTGCTCAAATTCCAATTCAAAATCTATTTAAAAATCTTTGCTCGTCCTGCGGAACACTCATTAACAACGTTACTCGCAATCCGAGGTTCCACTGTAAATATATGTATATATACAGTATGTCACAAAAGTGAGTAAACCCCACACATCTCTGCAAATATGTTGTGTTGGCGATCTTCCTCTAGCCTCGGCTTCTTTATGTAAAGCAACAATTCGTTTTTTTCAGGTCTTCTGTGAGTTGTTTGCCATGAGGTGCCATGTTGAACTTTCAGTGGCCAGGTTGAGAGAGTGGAAGAGCTTTTATACCAAATTTACCTCACCTGCTGTCTGGTGACACCTGAGACAGTGTAACACTAATGAGTCACATGACAAAGGGGAAGGGAAATGCCTAATTGTGCTCAATTTGTACATTTTCACTTTTGTTGCCAGGGGTTCAGCTATTATTGGCTGTATTTGTAGGTATTTTGAGGGGACAATAAATTTACACTGCCATACAAACTTTGACACAATGAACAGTCGTCAGTGTAAAGAGTCATTTATACAGTGTTGTCCTATGAAAAGATATTTAAATATTTGCAGAGATGTGAGGGGTGTACTTACTTTTGTGACAGACTGTAATTATATTTATCTATCTATCTATCTATCTATCTATCTATCCATCTATCCATCTATACACACACAGTATATATATCTATCCACCCCATAATTAGATCGCTCTCAGGTGCCAGACTGATCTTGTGCTACCTTTTTTATGACAAGAAGCAACATTTATTATTAATATCATAACATATTAGATGTGTTGCAACTATGTTAGCGCCTTTTGTAAGTCGCTCTGGATAAGATGCCAAATGCCTAAATGTGAGGAACATTTCAGATCCTTGATTTGCATGAATTTGCACGGTGAATAATGCAATCAGTGTAAACAACCAAGACTTATGAAGGTCTAAGTTTATCTCAATGAACTGTGAGTTTTTGCTGCTTTGCCATTTGAGCGACTTGTTCACATCTACAAATGTTTGCAGATGCGTGAAAATTCATGTTTGTGTATATGTGTGGAAATTCATAACACAAATGGTCGTAAGTCGGGGACTTGTTGTACTTTATTGATATATTTATTTACTATGAAGATGCCTACAAAATCACCACAAAGACTCTTCTCAGTGAGTAATGTTATGACCTTTTCCTCACCACTGCTGTCTTCCAGATTTCAGCAAAGCTGCACTGTGAGAGCGTGCATTGTTAAACACACCATATATACAGTAAATAAATATAATTAAAGTATGAATTATGCCCTATAAAGCCTGAAGCTATCCAACACAGTCTGCTGTGTGTGTGTGTGTGTGTGTGTGTGTGTGTGTGTGTGTTGCCTCACAGTCATGTTAATGAGCACGCGGCTGGTGTCGTGGTCGAAGTGGATGATGACAGACTGAATGCCTCCGTCCTCCACCAGCACCGGCCGAGGGAACATGAAGAAGGTGACGAGGGAGCAGACGAACAAACACAGAATCACAGACAGACCCACATACTGCTTTCTGTACGACACACAGACACACACACAGACACACACACAGACGCATTAAACAGTGATTTTAACATTGCTCTGTACTATATACGGTCATTACTCTGTATGAGGTTCTGGTACACTATGATCCTGGACTCATCACTTTAGCTAATGAATTCTGTTGTGGTTAAGAGGGCGTGGTCAAGCATCAGCAGCGGACAGAGCATGGGCGGGGCAAACCAGCAGGTACTGACACACTCCTGTCATTTCCTTTTTTACTGAACCAGTAGGCTTCTCCTGTCTCTCTCCACCCAGGCGCTTGTTCAGTCGCTCGTTATTTAGAGAGCGAATTCCTGCACCCCTCTCCAGCAGGTCTGCTCCTCTGAGCTCCTGTCCGCCCCTGCACCTGATCCAGAATTAATCCACAAAGATGCTTCAAACAGCATTTAATACAAACGGTGTCACTTACATTGGAGTTCACATTAACTAAAACACGTATCCTGTTTTCTTTCACATTTCAAGATGAAAATGTATTTTAATGATGACTGTATAAATGTACTAAGCACTTTATTAGGAACACCTGTACATGTATTCACTCATGAAATGATCTAATCCCCTGACCGTGTAACAGCAGTAAATAACGTCACCTAGATACGGGACAGAAGTTTCTGGTAATAATCACCGGAAAGCTCCCCGAGAGACCCGAGGAGGATGGTTAGACAGGTTCGTGGTGACAGAAAGGCTACAGTAACTCATAACCAGTCTGTAAAACTGTGACACACTCAGAACACGTAACACATCGAACCTTACGTCAGATTCCACTTCTGTCAGAGACACACTGGGCTGCTGAGGACTGGAGGAACACAGCCTGGGCTGATGAATCCAGAGTTCTGCTGGGGCTCAGTGGTCTGATGGTGGAGAACGTTTTCTTGCCATACATTGGGATTGTTAACGCCTGCAGCCTGTATGAACTTTACTGCTGACCATCTACATCCTTTCCTGGCCATGATTCACATCCTACCAGCTACTTCAGCTTAACCAGAACAGCAGAGTTGCAGCATGAGAGTGGACTGAGAAAGATCTGCAGGAACTGCACGATGCAACCAACATGGACCAGAACCCCAAAACTATATTTCCAACATCTTGTGGAATCCAAGCCATGAAGAACCGAGGAAGAGCTGAACGACTCATCTGTTCCTCTCAAGGTTTTATCTCACTGAGTTTATACATATAACACACACCTATAGATTACACTTCTATTTACACAGAAAGGTGAGAGTGAGTGAGTGTGTGTGTGTGTGTGTGTGTGTGTGTGTGTGTGTGTGTGTCTCACGTTCTTTGAGGCTGTAGTCTCTGGTCACTGTAGGGAATCAATGCCACCAACTCATTCACCTGATCTGTTCAAAAAGGGAGAAAACAAGGAAAACAAATGGGTCTCACACACACACACACACACACACACATCACTCCCTCAAACACACACCTTGCAAATACAATCAATAAGACTGACAGCTCATTAACTGATTTCTGTGTGTGTGTGTGTGTGTGTGTGTGTGTGTGTGTGTGTGTGTGTGTGTGTGTGTGCATACCCAAACTGTTTTGATATTTATTATTTCATACACCAACATTTAAAACTTGGTATAGCAAAGTTACATCAAGTGGAGGTCATGTGACTGGTTTTGACTACAATGTGATATTTGGAGTTTGTTCTAATATTAACTTTGCTGCGCTCTGATTGGCTGCTGTTATGTGATTTACGTCCCTGTAATGTACCTTCATGTTTTGGGTTCAAGCCCATGCTGCAGGAGGAGAGATCAGGGCAGGAAGGTGAGACTCACCTGACGGGATGCGTCCGGAGCCCTGGCAGGTGGGACAGGTGATGCTGTCTCTGCCCGTGAACTCCACGTACGGGAACCTGGCGATGTCCTCCTGTCTGTCCCGTCCATCCAGAGAGTCGTCATCCACTCGCTCCGCATTGCGCATCTTCCTGACTCCGCCCACCGAACCGCAGGGTTGAGAGCATGACGAGCCCATTAGCCTCACCCTTAACACACACACACACACACACACAAATAACTGCCTTAACATTAAACCCACTTCCAGGAGAAGTGATGAACACTGATTATCTGGTCCCAGTGCATCTGTCAGGGCACGAGATTTACACTATTACACAACACGGCCCGTACTCACGAAGCTTCTTAGAATAGTCTCAGAGAACTCCTATCTTAGCTTAAAAAGTCCTATCTGGGAGTCCTAGACTAAAAGTGATTTAGGAAACTCTGAGGAAGGAAAGTACAAAACCCTTTATCTTAGTGAGTGGGCGTGGTCGACCTCGTTGCTAGAGATGATGCAGCAATTCAAGGACTGTGATTGGTTGATAAAAATAACCTCTGACCTCTGCAAAGGCCTTGAAATGCGATGATAATAGAATAGACAATGAAATCATAATGTTTGTATAAAGAAATTGCACATCTTAATATAAATATGTTAAAGATAATTAAAACTTTTGAAGCAACCAGTTTCCACACCGTAGTTATTATATTCAAGTTCTCACATTTGTTTACTGTATTGATTTTATTACTTCCTATTAAATCCATTTCAGATTGATGGGAGCAAAATGTCTCAGCTTTCACAGTTTAATGATCACAGGACCGTTTATTTAAGCTGCACTTTTAAATGGTCTGTAGCCAACAATCCAAGAGAGATGAAGGAAGTAAAACAGCGAGATATTTGTTTTATTCCCTCCTTTAAAGTCATTAAGTGCGGAATGACAGAAAGTGTTGGACTTCTGTAACATCTGGCAAAAACATCTAAACACACTGAAGCTGCGGACTTTGTGAAAAATCGTATTTTTGTCATTCTCAAAACTTTTTGCCCCCGGGCTGTACTGGGAACTCCGAGCTGAAACCGGGAACTCCGAGCTGAAACCGGAAACTCCGAGCTGAAACCGGAAACTCCGAGCTGAAACTGGGAACTCCGAGCACTTCACCGTCATGAGTTGAGTTTAATGAGAGTCTCAGTGATGACGGTGTTTAATCAGTGTGTAGTTTGGAGCGCGTGATAAACACTGTTCTTACCTGTTAAACGCCTAATAAAGACACATTAATATAAACACACCGCTCGCTTCTTCTCCGCCTGCTGCAGCTCTCGGCATTAACATGTCTGGGTGTGTGTGTGTGTGTGAGAGAGAGAGAACTTGCGCCTTATACTGCCCCCTTTGACCGGATCTGTAACAACAGCCACACACACTGCGCATGCGCTACGCTGATGGGAAGTTTGAATCGTTTTAGTGATTCGGTTCTTTGAATCTCGTTCATCAAAATGAACGGATCTTTCTTAGTGTCATTTAGTTAATTTCGTTCTTTTGATCAGAAATGAAATAAAAAGTTACATTTTCAGTTAACAGACCCCCAACACGTCTACATACACACACTTTTATCTATAGTTCCAGTAATGAAAGTATTAGCGTGCAGCTCAGGACATGTTGTAATAAACTGAATGAGCAGCTCAGCGTCACATCTTCTGGTCCGAGTCGTTCGTTCTTTTCAATCTCCTGCACTACATTCGCGTCTGTGGGAGTCTCTTGACAGAAAAACAAACGACTCGGACCAGAGATGCGACGGTAGCGACTTATTCCTGTTACAGAACTTACGGAGGTTTCGCGATGCTTTGCGCATGCGCGTCCAGTAGAACATGAACGAATCACTCTGAGTGACTACGCGCTCTCCTGAATCACGTTACAGACTCGTTCAGAAAGAACGAAGCATTCATGAACGACCCATCACTAACGTGAGACTGAGGCATTGTGAAAATAATGTTTGTTTTGTTTAAAACAACAACAACAACATCTTACTGATGGGTTATTAAAGATGGAGGCGGGGCGGGGGGCGGGGTCTAAACTCCCTACTGTATGGTCTTTTCTTTCTTTCTGTTTTCTCATATAAAATAAGTTAATGCTACTCTGTTGCTCTTGGATCTGAAATTAAGGTGCCAATCAATACAGAGATAAACATGTAAATTATCTGTGTTTGGCTGTTAATAAACAGAAACCTTTCAGACAGAGACTGTGTGTATATCTTAGGCATCTTACTTTACTACTGAAAGAACTTACATAAGTTTGTGTGCAGTACCAAGTAGGGCTAGATTTTGTACCTGCGCTAAGCTTTCTCCAGTTAGTTTTGGTGCGCTTGTCAGAGAGTTCCTAATGCAGTTCCTCAGACAGTTCCTAATGTTCTCCTTACAAGCGATGCCTTCGTGTTATACATACACAAGATCTTCCATTCGAGCGCTTTGTATTTACTAAGCTTCTCAGTTTCCTTGGTAGAAACATTTGTGTCATTTGGGACGGCCACGTCCATCGAGAGACGTCTCTTATGAGATCTATCACATAGGATGATGTCTGGTCGCTTGGTCAGGGTTACATAATGTTGTGGGTCTCACTGACTGTTTCAGGCTGCTGATCGTTTCACTTTAAACCCCGTTCCTTTAGCATCAACCAGTGTAAGTAACTGGCTATTATTATTATTATTGGCCAGGACATGACAATGGGATAATCATGTTAATCAGAGTGAGTATATATTAAAATATTCATTTTGAAAATCATTGCATTTATGAGTTTAAATCCAACATATAGTTTCATAGTTAAATCTGTAATCATTTAAGATTTAGTTTTGTACACTCAATTCAATTCAAGTCAATTCAATTTTATTTATATAGCGCTTTTAACAATTGACATTGTCGCAAAGCAGCTTTACACAATAAAAAGAAGTAAGTTTGTATGCAATGTGTATGAATCTAAATGATAAGATGGTCCCTGATGAGCAAGCCGAGGGCGACGGTGGCAAGGAAAAACTCCCTGAGATGGTAATAGGAAGAAACCTTGAGAGGAACCAGACTCAACAGGGAACCCATCCTCATCTGGGTGATAACGGAGAGCAGAGAATGATCAGCATAATAATGTGTACTGGAAGTTCAGTGTAACAGGAGATGTGTTAAAATTAAAATTAAAAGGAGTCCAGTTTGTTCCCGGAGGCTCAGGTAGACTGTAGGAGATTCCAGTCCTGAGCTATCGAACAACTGAAGTCACAGGGTACTCAATGTTCAGTCGTGTGATCTGATTACAGTTTTGTTCCCTCGTTGCTCCTCACACACATCTTCACCACTGTGCTGAAATTCTACTATGTTTACTGACACAATCCTCACATTCACTGAAGTCAACTTTTCTTGATCAATTGAAAACTCAATACTTTTCTAGAACTTTCAGCTTTTATTTCTGTTAAAAAGAAAAATTAAAAAAGAAAGGGTTTCCTGTAAAGTCAGGATAGAGTTCTGTTTATTCTGCTTTATTTCTTTTAATAAAGGAATTTCAAATAAATTATATTTATTGCTACATCAGTGTATATTAGACTGAACGCACACACACATGTATACAATAGTAAAAGTCATATAATAATTAATATAGTGATATAATGATTATACAGCAAGTAAATAATGAATGTTACTGTGTACACCTGGCAGTGAGTTTAATGCGTTGGATATTTGTGGATATTTGTGGATATTTGTGTATATACACGCACACACACACACACACACACACACACACAGTTAGAAGTTACGCAGCAAAGCCGCTGTGTCGCTGCCGGAGTTGAATCTTACTGTAAAAACAATAACAACAATAATTATTTATATGTACAATGTGTGTGTGTGTGTGTGTGTGTGTGTGTGTGTGTGTGTGTGTGTGTGTGTGTGTGTGTGTGTGTACACACCACGCGAGGTGGGTTGCTCTGTATCAGACTGGTCAGTTTCCTCAGCGCTGTCCATCTGAACAAAACCAAGCCAGAGTTGTGAGTAATAGTAAGTGTTTTTAATTTTTTACCTTAAAATCTGTCATTTTAGCTATTGTTAAAAACAATATACAAAAATTGTTTATATAAAATAGAATAGAATTGTGTGTGTGTGTGTGTGTGTGTGTGCTTAATTTACTCCATTTTCCTTCAGTTTCCTCCTCAGTTCTGCGTTCTCCCTTTGCAGGACTTTATTCTATGGAATAAACAAACACACACAGCATTTTCAGTGAGTCTATTGATTATTGATTTATAATAACAGACTTTACAGTCAAATATATTTGGTTCTAAATCATAAAAACTCTCACTTGATCTATTTATAACATTTTTAATTTGTGTCTAATCACAATTATTTTACAGTTATTTAATAGACACCCCTGAAGGTCCTTGACACCAACCAACATTTATACATTTCAAACATAAACACCACTTTTTCTTACTGATCGTATAAATATTACTGTTATACAAATAAACCGTTTTGGGGGGAAAAAATGACTGGAAGCATGAAGTAAACAGGATACCTGCAAAAATACCTGTTTTGATTTTTTAGAAAACGAATGCACATTTTTACTGACTTTCATGCAGAACGTTGACTGCAGAGTCTGAATATAAAGTGAGTAGAGTGGCACGTGGACATGTCTAAGGGGAGGTGGATGAGGGGACGGGTCTGAAACAGGACAGTACTGTAGCAGTGGTTCCTCACCTTGTGTCTAAGAGCCTCCACCACCAGGTCACGACTTCCCCTCACGCTCTCCGAGCGTCTGCTGGCCCCGAACGCGTCTGCGATCACAGACACCAGGAGATGAGACTGAAGAGGAAAGAGAGCGAATGAATATACAGATGAGACCTAATCTCCCATCCTGACCCGTTAGTAAACCTCACCAATCAGAAAACAGATCACATGACATCACTAAACCTCACTGCTCTCTCATTTCAGCTTCACCAATTACTTCCTCACATAAATCCTGCCAGAGTAGAATGTTACCATGGCAACCATCTGTTCATCAACTAAATTTTCTCCATTAACTAGCTTAGCCAGGACTCCAGGTTTGAGAGCTAATATTCATGTCGCACTCACAAATTTGGAGCTCTGGAAGATGTAGCAGTGGTGCGAGTCCAGCGCCGGGTGTTTTGCCATGAAGCCGAACACTTTGGGTTGAGACTGATGAACAGCGCAGAAAGACACGGATGAGAGCGTGCAGGAGTACAGCATGAACTGTCAGACAGGGAAAGAGAGTGAGACAGAGATGGAGACAGACAGACAGACAGATATCATAACATTTTGAATATAAAAAATTATATTTTTTATAATATTTTATTATTTTTTTATACTATTCATGTTGTATTGAACCAGGAGGATAAAAACAGCAGAGGGCAGTAATGTCCACTGGGAAGCAGTAGTGTCCTGTATAGGGCAGTGTTGTCCAACAGAGAGCAGTATGGGACAATAATGTCCATTATAGACAATATGGGTCAATTTGTATCATTACAATTCACATTATTTTTATTTCTACATATCCAACATAGCACAATTATCTACTAAACCAGGGGTGGCCAAGTTCGGTCCTAGAGAGCCGCAATCCTGCAGAGTTCAGCTCCAGCCCTGAAAAAAAAAAAACTCTGCTGCCAGTAGCCTTAGTCGTCCTCAAGACCTTGATTAGCTTGTTCAGCTGTGTTTGATTAGGGCTGGAGCTGAACTCTGCAGGATTGCGGCTCTCTAGGACCGAACTTGGCCACCCCTGTACTAAACAGTGTGCTCTAACAGATACCAAACTGCGTGGGAGATCCAGAGCTTCTGTAGTCACAGGAATGCAAAACCTGCGCAGGAGTAACAGCTGGAGGGAAATCATGACAATTCATAAACAGGTCTTGATATTTTGGCGTGAGTTTGACCTCTAAGGTGTTTCATAGCATTTCGAGCATTAGAGCATGTGGTCTATAGAAATCTAAATAGTGTGTGTGTGTGTGTGTGTGTGTGTGTGTGTGAGAGAGAGAGAGAGAGAGAGAGAGTTTTACTTTTGTTTTATATTCCAGGATGTCAATAGAACTTCTTGACAGAAACAGATGAACTTTAGTCTTTTTCTTCTTCTCTGTCTGTAAGAGCAAACAGAGACAACACACCTCTACATGTAATTTATTAAACAAAAAATTGCATAAATTTGCATATTAAACACCTGGTGAGGACCTGAACAGACTCTGTAGCCTCCATCAGAATCTCCATCCCCACTGGACGCACCACCTCGACACGACCGAGGAACTGTGGAACACACACACACACACATATGCATTTACTGACATTTCCAACTAATAAATACCTGCTGTTGTGGGGAACCCAGTACTCACTTTAACAGAGAAAGAAATTTCACTGTCGTTTTCACTGTCGCTCATCGTGACTCTTACACTCTCACACAGGATGAACAAAACACAACCTGAAAAACATCAGTGTATAGGGTTAGGGTTATCAGTCATACGCTCTCTCTCTCTCTCTCGACTGTACCTTTTTTCTGTCCTGTGTGAATTGTGTATCATACAGAAACTCCAGTCACACTCATTATTTAACATTAAAACCACCTAGGCTTTGAGGTTCTCCTTGTGGTGTCTGGGTTCACCTCCACAGGCCCTGAAAGGGAAGCTGTAGTGTCTGGCACCAAGATGTTGGATCAGATTAGTTTGTCCGGTGCCTCCCATGGGGCTTGATTGGATTGGCATCAGGGGAGTTTGAAGGTGGTGTCGGGAGTTTGGGCTCTTTGTCTGCTGGGCCCCACGCGCGGTCAGAGGTGGAAAGTAACGAATGACATTTACTCGCGTTACTGTAATTGAGTCGTGTTTTGTTTTTGTGTACGTCTACTTTTTAAAGTAGTTTTTAAAATCTGTAATTTTACTTTTACTGTGTGTTTTGTTTGAAGTTTTGTACTTGTGCTACATTTTAAATCATATTCGCTACTGAGTAAAACAAATGAATGAAAAATAATAAAAATATTCTGCTTTGTATAAACCAGGGGAGTCCAAATCCAGTCCTGGAGGCCCAGTGACCAGCACAGTTTGTAATTCACCAACATCTAAACACACCCACTGAACCTAGTCATTAACAGATGAGTTCAATCAGCTGTGTTTGAGAAGAAGAAGCACCAAACTGTGCTGGTCACTGGGCCTCCAGGACTGGATTTGGACACCGCTGGTATAAATGCTTGGTTTCGCGCGCGTGTGTGTCTCGCGTCCTGGTCGCGCGCCGCTCCAGACTCCACTCCAGGTTTTCTGACTGTTTCCCCACATCGGCATCTACGTGACCTTCCACACGGCCGCTTCCGCCCTGAGAGTGACGTCATCAACCAGCGCCACCAGATATAATCCGCAGAGAGACGCGGGAAAGAGGAGAGAGATTGTGATTCTGGCGGTTTGATAGTTGGTTGTTTTCTGGTTTTGACTTTTTGCCTCCATTGACTTTGATTATCGCGTTGCCCCTTTGCTTTGGGCTCTTTGTTTATATTTGTAGATAATTTCACTGTATGTTTGTGCACTCAGCAGTAGTAGGGGCGGGGTGCCATTTATTTTGGGAAGAGGGAATTTATTCACTGGTTTTGGTTTAGGGACTCAGGGAAGGGACCTGGATTACCTTTTGCAGGTAATCTAGCTACTAAATATAAATAGCATTTAGTTGATTATTTTGGCCTGGGTCCACCCTGAATCTGATCCTCCTCCTGGTGTGTGTGTGTGTGTGTGTGTGTGTGTGTGTGTGTGTGTGTGTGTGTGTGTGTGTGTGTGTGTTTGTAAAGCAATATAAACCTCATTATTTCATCAGTTAATGACTGGATCTAGTTCTTTCTGCCATATCCCACCATTTCCATACAGTTTATAACAGAACCCTGAACCGTTCTCTTGCTGTTCAGCGACACTAGACTGGGACGTGACGCCATATTTAAGTGACCACTTTGATTTTCAAGCACAAGAAAGACAACAGCTTTATTATGTAAAGATGTTCCTTCAGTTAAAAACAACTAGTGTGAGATTTATAGCTGCTCATCTTTTTTGAACTACACTAGAATGCCTCATCCCACTCGCTGTTAAAAAAAAAAAAAAAAAAAAAAAGTTACTCAGTAACGTTTAAATTTTTAATTTAGTTAAATTTTTTATGAGCTACTTTTTACTTTTACTTGAGTAGATTTTTATAATGGTAACTTTACTTGTACTTCAGTAAAATTTCACTGAAGTAACAGCACTTTTACTTGAGTACAGAATTGTTGTACTCTTTCCACTTTCTCTGGTTGTGGTGCACTGGGTGTTCTGGTGCCTTTCCATCACAGCCAGCAATGACATTTTCAGTGATTTGAGCTGCATTGATGTTTCTTTGGGATTGCACGGGACGGGCTGGCCTTTGGTCCCCTCGGCATGGGTGTCCTATACTATAATGCACAAGTCAGACCATTTAAAAACAATGAAAACATAATATATCATATAATGTAAAGACATCACTAAAGGGATTTTAAGGGATTTTAATATTTTACTCGCCTACAACAATGACTTTGCATAATTTGAGGAATTAAGGAAATCCCCCCCCCCCCACCCACCCACACACAAAAGGCTCAGATCTTATTTGACTGATTATCAGTTTATGGATATAAATGGTGACTATTATTTGTGTAAGATTGGTGTTCCACAGGGTTCTGTTTTAGGCCCACTGCTTGTTTAAGTTAGATTATTCATTAAGAGGGTATTAGCTTTATTATGTTAGACATTAGATACTGAGTAAGTGAACTGTTCCTATTTATTTCTGACAAGACCTAAATGCTGCTAAAGTGTCTGTAAATGAAAGAGCAAATTCAAAACTTAAAAACATTAATTGTCAATAATTTACAAACCAGTGTCCTCTGAATAGTTAAGAAGTAGTTTGCTCTCTAAAAGAGAAATATATTATCATATGGTTTTAGCTTGAAACATCAAGGGTTCTCTCAGGTTTTACACTTTTTACGAACAATGCAGTGGCCAAAGGTTTGGAATGATTTATTTTCTTAATAACTGATTAACTGTCATTTTAATACATTTAGTCTGCATTTCTTTTTCAGAAAACGTTTCATCTCTCTCTCTCGATGTTCTGTATGTTTTTATGAATACTAAAAATGAATGAATACTAAATAGCTGTAAATAAAAGAGAGAAATATAAATTCAATTCTCTCTCTCTCTAATTCTCTAGAACACAGGCACATACACTAAAGTGCATTCAATAAAATGTAAAAACACTTACTTTGTCAGTGTGAAAGCTGTGACGAACTCGTCCTTACCCCAAAGGTCCTTCAGCTTTATAGTCTGCAGTTAATGATTAACTGGACGCTGTGGTTCCTTATTGCAGCGTCTCTGAGAGATTATCAGCTCTGGTCATGTTTATTGCTGCTTATCTCATAATAGACACAGATACTAAACACTAACAAACACTTTCTAGAAGAAACATTAAACCTGAGGAGACTGAGGGGCCCATTTACATTACAAGTTAAATACAAATTCTAAAGATTCACACAAAAACATAAACAGTACAATGTGCACTGAAATGCTTCTGTCTACAATATGAAACTTGATTTTACAGAAAATATAAAAACTTTTCCCATATTTTCCAACAGTTACAAATATTTACAAATAAACTATAAATATAAATAACCTCAGAGGGTGGTTTAACGTTCTTCTTCACCACAGTGTTGATGTGGGGTCCGTGACAGGTCCTTCATGATGTGAACACAGGTGATGGAATTAAGGTAAAGAAGAATTTATACTAAGACAATTTATAAATGAGAGGAAGAGAGAAAAAAATACTGTCACAAGATGGAGCTGCTGAGCTGCTGAAAAGAGGCCAAACAGAGGGAAGAGAGGAAGAGTGAGATGGGTGGAGAGACAAACTATTGCACCATTGCAATGCTGATTTAAACTTGACCTCGTCTTTTGTCCCTGCTCTGGTGGACACTCCAGTCATGAAACACAGGGTTCTGTCCAACCTCATTTATTTGATCCTGAAGTCTACATCTATTCTGACTTGTTCGCTCCTCCTAAGGGTCATAGAACACTAGAAGGCTCATCTTCACTAGAAACTATACACTCATAGAACTGCCCTCCAGATGGCGCCTGGATTGCCCTGGACTGGTGTTATCAAACAGTGTTTAAAAAGGGGAGACGTTATTGTGGGGACGGTGACGGTGTGTGACTGCAGGGGATCTGATAGTTTTGGGACTGAAATCATCTCCGTCAGTGAAGACGGTGGACATCATGTTAAATATGTATAATGTATCATCATGTATAATATAGAGATTCATTTATGGTGGCACAGTCTGGCATCACTAGATCAGGATGGTTCCCTTTTGAGTCTGGTTCCCACTCAAGGTTTCTTTCTCATGTCGTCTCAGCTGACATGTCGTTGGCTTCTTCTGGCGCGCTTATTAGGGGACAAATTTATAAAGCCATGAATGTAGACATTTCTTAATTATTCAAATTTACATCCAGAATTTCTTGCTTCTGTAAATCTGTCCGTTGTTAAAAGCACTATATAGATCAAACTGAATTGAATTAAAATGAAGTGCACTTGGTTTTAGAGTTATTGAAACGGCTCCTGCAGCTGTTTTAGTTCTAAATCATTTCCATCAGTGATCAATGTGATGTTCCTGTCTTGAATGAAGTGCACTCCAGATGCGCACTCTGTCTGACATTACGGATGTTTTTTTATGCTGCTTTAAAGTTAACTTGAGGAAATTTAAACATGACGAGCAAAAGTCTGCATGACATTCAGGGCACTTCAGCTTCAGTTTAGCGGGCGGAAATTTGAAAAACACAAAGAGTAGAGGGATAAAACTCATTACTTTGAAAGTTCCTGCTTCCATCTGTATGTGTATCAGAAACTTCCTGTCTGAGAGGAAGCAGTTGTTGAGAGTTGAGCAGAACATTTCTGAACCTGGGGACCTTCAGCACTGGAGCACCAAAATGTGGTTTCCTCTCAGCAGCATGGCCTCGCTCGGCACGAATCACCGGCCTTCCAGTGACGCGGCTGTGAAGATGAACAAATTTACGGATGGTGTTAGTGTGATGGTTCTGATCGCCAGTACTGAGGAAACTAGGATCTTCGACAAACAACACAGTGAATAATTCAGTGAGCTTTGTTCAGGTTCTGAAATAAGAGATTGTACAAGAGAAGCAGAAGAAAGAAACAAGAAAGCTCAGCAAATGTGACGTTTCTTTCAAGCAGTTGTAAAGTTCCCTGGAATCCTAAGTTAACCCGAGTCAGTTCTCCACCTGTACAGAGCATTCTCACTTCACACATCACGATCTGCTGAACTGTCCATCACCTGCAGATCGGTGACTCCTCACACCCTGCCAGTCTCCTGTCACTCAGAAGCTGAGCTGCTCCCTGATTGTAAATAATAATAAGAAGAAATAAATCAATAAAAACGCGCCTTTTATTGTTGCTACCAGTTTCTGTTATTAACCCGCCAGTAACAAGCAGCGCTACAGGAAAAGTGTTCATGAGTAATTATGAGTAATTGTATTCATGCTTCCTGCTCCTGTATTATTAATAATAATAATAATAATAATAATAATATTTATTATTAATAAGTTCAATATTATTTAAAACATTACGAATCATTTACATTTATAAGTAGTAGTTAATATTACTATTTATAAATAAATAATACAAAAATCTACTACTCCATATTCTGATTCTTTATTTTATTTATTTATTTATTTTCAGCTTAACAACTAATTGAATTCGGGGTCCTTCAGGTCCTTCACTCTGCTCACATGGGGCTCGATTCAGGGACCCTCTGATTGGTCCAACACCGTCACCCAGGTGAGCCCTGTCCCCACTTACTGTGTGTATTTACAACATTGTCATTAACATACAGAAGGTTGTTGCTGTTATTATTTATTCTGACGCTTGTTGACTCGGACGCTGCACCAGCTCGTTCTGTAGAGTCAATTACAGCTGACACTACAGTACTGTAACTTAATATTTCTATGTTTGCTGAAGTATATTAGCATGTTGTGTTTATGTGTTAATAATGTATATACATCTATTTTATAAAAAATACTATTCTGATTTAAAAAAAAAAGAAAAACAGATTCAATCTGCACTGGAATCTGAATTACTGTTAGTTAATGTTGCAGCCACTGATACTAAATGTTTTGACGATTTTTTCCATTAAAACAATCACTGAACCGAAGCCCGTCATGAACAGGTAAAGATCAGAGATTTAATTGAGTTCATTATTAAACATTCATTTCTCCTTGTCTTTGTTTACCTCCTCAGTGAGAGAAGAAAAGAAACCAGGAAAGAAAGCACGGAAGTGAAATAAATAGAAGATGTTTCGCTGTTTCATCCGTGTCCACGTCTCACACACATCATACGCTGCTGTGATGTCCACATGTGGAAGCTCTGATGACTCACTGTGATCCCGTGTAAATAAACTAAATAAAGATCGGATCCTGGTCCGGCTGCGCACTGAAATTTACACAAAATAAAGCAGATGATCGTGGAGCCTCCGCATCAACACAGTTTCTGCTAGACATTAATCAAATGAATGCAGTGTGTCCTTCAGGCTTCATGAACAAGAGCGGACATTCCTCCAGCTTTGGCGTTTACTGAGGAATAAAACACAAATGGAGAAGATCTAAAGGAGACACAGAGAGAGAGACAGAGAGAGTAAATGAAACGTGTTGTCTAATGCCTCTAACACACGCAGAGCAGGACGTCCGTGTGCGTTCAGGCCGTGCGTGCGCGACCTCTCGTCTCAGTGTCATCGTCTTATCATCTCTCCAGACTCTCGAGATCTGACCGCTCATTCAAATTCCATTCAGTTTTACTTCTGCTGCTTCTTTTATCAGCGGCCATCGTCACAAAGCATCTTCACAGAATTAAAGCCCAGGCTCACCATCTGACGTCTGTAACTGATCTCTCGTTCTCCCACACCACCCCACGGTTACGGTCTCTGCTCCAGCTTCCTGTAGCTGCTGCATCAGATGGTCGCCCACAAAACCCCAAAGCAGACCTTGGCCTTCCCTAGCACTCAGCACGACCCCCCCGCACCCCCCGCTCTGCCCCCCCCCCCGGTCCCTCCGGTCCTCTGGCTCTGCTCGCCCGGCCACACCCAGGCTCAGGAACAGAGGAAGATCTCTTCTTCTCACGTCTCGTCCTTCTCCTGCATGGATCTTCTCTGGCTGCAGATGAGCTGCGTGACTGATGGAGAGTCGAAACACATTGAGAGTTAGCGCTGCAAGAAAACACACTCTAACACTGACTGTACTCTCAGACTCAGACGTGTGTGTGTGTGTGTGTGTGTGTCCCAACATAAAGATGTTCCTAATGGAGATATAAAGAACTTCTGTTGGTCACACCATCTAACAAATGTCTGAGAAATGTAGATTTATTTTACACTCACACACTCGCACACACTCACACACACTCACACACACTCACACACACTCACACACACCCGCGCAGCGACCTCGGGTTCTACTCAGTGTTTACGTTTACATCTCCTCGCCAAATCTGTCTGGGTTTAAGCTTTATGTGTGTATTTGTATTTACGCTCTTATCCACAGCGACTTAAAAAGTGCTTTGAAATTTCCAAATATTCTTAAACGTCATCAAATGTATCTATGATTTGTTTTAAAAAAAACACTAAGACAAACCAAATCCAAGTTTATTTGGCTTTTTCTCATCAGATTTTTCTAAAATTTTAAGCAAATAAAATTTTGTTCTATTGGCAGAGAATTTCGCTTCTTTCAGGAAATTCCAGGAAATTCCTAAAACTAGCAAAAGTATAATAAAATAGACTGGAAAAGTTTTGAATGAAAATTTTAAAGAATTTGTTTATAAATAATCATATCTGGTTTGTTGTAAACTTGTTTCAAGAAATTGTGGACAAATGTAACTAGAGTCAAGATATATTTACTAGCTTAGATTCAAATCTTTTGCCGTGTGTGTGTGTGTGTGTGTGTGTGTGTGTGTGAGAGAGAGAGAGTCTTGTGAGTCCTTAATTAAGCTCTTACTAAAGGATGTTTTATATTTTTCTCTCTCTTGTCCTCTTCGTTCATCTTCGTCCGATAATTTAAATATTAAATATTATAATAATCTGCTGAAAACACACAAGATTTTAAGGTGAACCATTCTCTGAACGCTCCAGAAATGTGTGTGTGCACGTTTGTGTGTGTGTGTGTGTGTGTGAGAGAGAGATTTCAAAGTGTGAGCTCTGGATTTAATAAAACACACAGCACTTGAGGAGAACCTACAGCGATGCGGCACACACTCCAGCTTCATTCTCTATCACACCTCCACATTTCCATCGTCCAATCAGAGACGAGTCCTGACATTCATTTTGTATGCTTTGAGCTGGGTGTGTCTTTGAACCTGTCCAATCAGTGATGGAGGTGGGCGGAGCCTGTTAGGACCAAGCTGGTCTTTATAAATGTGCTGGAAACCAGACGGTGGTTAAAGCTGAAGCTGACTGAAGGATCGACAGGAAAGTTCTGAACTTTAGGCAGTAAATCCAGAGGTACTGTATTTGTTTTATTACTAATTTCTGAAATGACAGTAAAACTCAAGAATGTTTAAATTGTAACCTTTTTGTTAATGTTAAGTTATAGAGAGGAAAAGCAAGTGGTAGATCAGGACTAGAGGAACTCAGAGGAGATCAGAGACAGAAGATCGTCTGCCATGAGAGAGGAGGACAGCTGTGGAGATTTTCCCAAAGGCGGAGTGATTCCCCGAGACGAGGACGAGGAACACCGCAATAATAAATGTCTCGTCGTCGTGACCCGAAAACGACTGACGAGCCCTAAAAAGGAGCTCGGCGCCGATCTGCTCGCTGAAGATAAAATCGGAGCACCATCCATCCCGAAACGGCCCAAGAAGAATTCTCCATCTCCGTCCTCATCCTCGCTGGTGCCTTTGGTGAGCTCGGTGTCTCCGCTTCCTGCTCAGCAGTTTGAGGATCTTCACTCTCAGAGGGTCATTGCTAACGTGAGGGAACGTCAGCGCACGCAGTCTCTGAACGATGCCTTCGCCTCACTCAGGAAGATCATCCCCACCCTGCCGTCCGACAAACTGAGCAAAATCCAGATCCTCAAACTCGCCTCGCGTTACATCGACTTCCTCTACCAAGTGCTGCAGAGCGACGACGGACAGATGGACGCCAAGATGGCGAGCTGTAACTACCTGGCACACGAGAGACTGAGCTACGCCTTCTCTGTGTGGAGAATGGAGGGAGCCTGGTCCATGTCGGCCACTCACTAACTCCAACACCTCGTCACCTCTGTGCAGCCAGAGGCGCTCCACCGGCTCTCGTAGACTTCATTAACGCTACAAGCTCTAAGCTCACCTTGTTATCATAACCACACCCCCCTCACCCTGACCACCTTATTACAAGTCCAGTGTTGGGAAAAAAAAAAAAAAAAAAAGGCTTTGCTCGTCTAATCTTGATAATTTTGTCTTCCTCTGGTCTACTTCCTGGTTCGGGGCTCTGACCAATCGAAAGCAAGTTTAATGTAAATGTGTTTAATTGTAATTAGCTCATTAGCGATGCCAATGCTAACCTAAAGGCCGTATCTTTTGCAAACGTCAACCAACGCTCGTGAACTTTGACGCTAAAGCTGATTTTCTCCTTGAGTTTAAAACAAGGTGCATTGTGGGTATTCTGTACACTACATCACAGGGACACAAACCTTTCATGGGATTTCATGAATAAACTGAACTTTAAATCATCTACTTCAGGATGCAACCACAAAAACAACAAAACTCAGCAGTACAGGTGAGTCAGTGGGGTGTGTGTGTGTGTGTGTGTGTGTGTGTGTGTGAGAGAGAGAGAGAGAGAGAGCAGGATGTGTCTTAATGTTGTATACATATTGTAGATAATTAATCATCCTGTTACCCTGAAATTTATGATCTTCGTTTCTCCTTACATACAGCAATTTAAACTTCCAATTGTTGTTTAGATTTAAGCTTCAGGTGATTTACTTTCTTTGTTTTTTTTATTTTCTTTGCTGAATACATAAAAACACTGCAACATACCCACCAACCCCACGGCTTATGCATTCAGAAGACCTCGATTTTGTGAAAATGGAAAAATGCAAATCACCATAAAATCTCACTGAGTTATCTAAAAATGGAATGAGAGAAATTTTGCACGTGTTTAATCACAAATTAAATTATTCATCAATTAATAATATGAGAAATATATTTTTTTCAGGGTATCTTTTTAAATATGTCAGTATAGTGGTGTAGTGATTAGCACTGTGGCCTTACACCTCCAGGGTCAGCGGCTCGATTCCCGCCTCGAGGTCTGTGCGTGTGTGTGTGCGTGTGTGTGTGCGTGTGCGTGTGCGTGTGCGTGTGCGTGTGCGTGTGCGTGTGCGTGTGTGTGTGTGTGTGTAGTTTGCATGTTCTCCCCCTGCTTGGTGGGTTTCCTCCAGGTACTCCGGTTTCCTCCCACAGTCCAAGAACATGCAGCTAAGACTAATTGGCGTTCCCAAATTGACCACAGTGTGTGTGTGTGTGTGTGTGTGTGTGTGTGTGTGTGTGTGCCCTGTAATGGACGGCGTTCCCCACCTCGTGCCCTCGTGGGATAGGCTCCAGGCCCCCCGCGGCCCTGTACAGTAAAAGAGAATGAGTGAGTGAAAAACTAAAAAAAAAAGATAAAATAAATAAACACATTTACACTATAATTAGTTTTCTTGTAAAATAATGTAGTCTAAAGTTATTATTATTAACCTGAACTAATTAGAATCTAGTTTCTAATAGCAAACTTGGTGGGGGTGGCTATGTATTTATTTGTTTGTTTGGTTTGTTTGTTTGTTTACTTACTGTATATATTTAGTGACAAAAATTAGGATAATTAATGCTTACAGAGAATCCTAACAACAGCAACTTGCTAAGTGTCTGAAATTCATTATAATAATTTTATTGTAGATTTCCCTAAAAT
>QNUK01000932.1:107500-117500 GCA_013621035.1 Clarias magur | reverse complement strand
AGCTACATGATCCACACTTCACTCAGGGCTTTTCCATCTGCTGATACAGTACCGCTGTATAGAGATACAGTCCTGCCAATCATGCCGTGGTCACGATACACACAGTAACTGCCCTGACTGGCTGAACGGATGAATCGACTGCAGGATTGAATGAGTAGTGAAGCTCCTGTATGGCCAGGGTTTCTGTTTTTATGAATGGGATGTTCCTCCCCATCAAACTCCTGTAAAGGGACTAAATCTAATCATGTCTCCAAAAGCATCTGTGTGGATGAAGAAATCCACAATCTTAAACCTCAGTAACTTCTCTTGTAGAGGTGACGATGCAGTGTGCTAGAATTTTGCAGTAGTCCACAGACTGGCCGCTCGTCATCCAGCAGTGCCTCCGCTAGTGTAAAGGCGCTAACGCTGCGGCCCAGTTCCTCCTTCTCCCAGATGTTCACTTAAAGATGTGGCACAAAACATCTGTCTCATCGTCTGCCGTGCGTTTGAAGATGCCTTGTTGTAACAGCTCAGTTGTTTTACCAAATGCTGCATTAGCGGATCGACTTCGGACTCTAAGTCCGTGTTCATGCTTGTATTCTCCTAGAGTGTAGGGAAAAGATCTCAGAGTCGAGAATAACGTTCAGCACGAAACCTTTATCTCGTCTCTCAGCGTCACAACATTATAATACACAACATGAAGTAACAGTAAAGAAAAGAGTAAAAGAACAGAGTGTTTCAGGGGGGAGCAGCACACACACACACACACACACACACACACACACACACACACACAGCACCGCAGCACACACACACACACACACACACACCGCCGCAGCACACACACACTGGGGGAGGGGCGGCGACTCTTACAAGAGTAACACACACATCATGTGGTGTATAACATGGTGGAGTCGTTCCAGGTTCCAGGGGTTTGATCATAAGAATCTGATGGTGTTTCAGTCTCAGCTGGGTCGCGTCACTGCGTCTGTTCTGTCTCCATCAGTCTCGTGAGTTTAGTGTGTTTCTTCTCCAGCAGTCAGTCAGTGCAGGGGGTTTACAGGTGCAGCTTGTTTCCTTCCCCGTTGCATTATTTTTATCATTTCTTTATTTTCATTCATTTATTTTTTACTCAGTAAAATATGCAAAAAAATTATTGCCTTTGGCGTCTGCGGAAATCAATAGAGACAAATGCCAAAGTCTTCTGGATCGCTCGAGGTGTTGCTGAGTGAGTCGGACTCGATTTACAGGTAGTTGGGTAAGTTGTGAAGAGACGAATAAGGAGCTCACTGTGTCTCATCACTCTGCGTGATGGTTGTGCAGCCTGATCAGTGTGAGCGCTTTGGCATATGACAGTTATGAAGCTGCGGTCAGAGAGCAGCTCCGCCACGCTACAGCGCCCCCTGGAGCACATAGTGTTAAGGGCCTGACAGCGGCCCGGACCTTCTGATCACAACTCCTGCTTGTTCCAAGGATTTCAGCTCATGTGTCCACGCGTGTATAAGAGGGTGTGTGCATTACATGACAACACAGAGCAGCGTTACATAAAGCATAATGATGAGATTTAAATCCTATTCAGCTGGTCAGCTTCAGATTTTAAACATAAAAATAAACTGACTTGAAACTGTAACTGTCTTGATATATAATCTGTAAATACTCTATAACTCTGTCAGTCTGTAAAGTTAAAATCTATACGTTATGATTTCAGTCAGATGAGGGAGGAATGAAATCGCATGCACACAAAAACATAATTATAAAAGATTACAACAACACAAACGTGCACAGATCATCTAATATGTGCAGAAAAATCAGGAGGAGAAGGTCAGCGTGTGTGTGAGAGAACACAGTGACACAGCAGGAGCAAAGACTACGAGCAAATAAAACACCAGAGCTGGATCTGTGTGTGTGCGCGTGTGTGTGTGTGTGTGTGTGTGTTTACTGCAGAAAATAAAAATCTCTATTCATTTCTGTTTTTTCCAGATTCCAAGAATTTCCCGTGTTTCTCCCGCCGGTGATCTGTGAGAGGACGAGAGCCGTTCACTTCTCTACAGCAGCGTCTCTGGGATTCCATTTGCATCCTGATGAGTGTGTGGGTGTGTGTGTGTGTATACACACTCTGACTCTATCACACTGTTCACATAAAACTTCTGCTTTTTAATTCACTAACATTTAACTTGTCGCTTAATTAGCAGCTTTAACTCGCTTCCTCCAGCAGAAGCTCATAAGAAGATATGTTTTTAAGTTTATTTCTCTGATTTTCCATAAAATCACCTCCAGCCACTATTTTGAAGAGGAAGAGCATCACACTGGGGAAACTGAGCTCTGAACACTGAACTGTGTTGGTCTTAGGAATCTGATATAAAGCTTTTGATGCCGATATTTTCTGAAGTTACACTGCGACGATGTTTATTGATAAAGTGCTGTGGAAATCAAACTGATCTGATGATCTGAAACAGAGACGAGCTGAACGCACCGATCGCTCCAGGGGCGAGAGGAACGCGAGGCGGGTCTGTGGAACTGACGTAAGGTTATTTTCTGTATGTAATAAATCAGTGAATGAATAATTAATTCCAGCTCCATGCGCTTTCTCTGACCAGAGCAGTGTGTGAAATATGGGGTGTGTTTAATTCTAAGCATCACACAGCCAGAGACGGCATTAAACCATGTTCTCTTTTATTCACTTTGAGGTTTTGGTACTGTGTGTGTGTGTGTGTGTGTGTGTGTGTGTGTGTGTGTGTGTGTGTGTGTGAGCTCTAAATGATACTTCTGTAGATGAGCGCTATGGGAGACGTCAGGACTGCTGACATGCTAAAAACACGGGATGCTCATTTCCACACTCTGCTGTTTATATCTACCCACCCCTTCATAACCCCACCCCTTCATAACCCCACCCCCTCCTTTAGCCTAAATCTAGAGATGTAGTCAGACTATTTTTCCGGTCTGTTCCCTTATCACTGCGTCTCCAGCAGATCCGAGATCCAGCAGAAACATCTCAGCCTTGGTGGAGTGTGTTTCTGCTCCCCATCTCCCCCATGCAGCTCTGCGTCCTCCCTGAGCTCCATCACATAATGAGTTGCAGTTCGCTATCAGCAGGAGTGTGTAGGTGGTCAAAAAGTTGTGGCAAAGACGATTTAACAACGTTACGTAGACCAATCAGCCATAACATCCATGAATTATTCAGTCGTTTGTGACCTTACAGCACAGTGAAATAATGTCGTCCCATGTCCCAGTTGGGAAGCTGTGGTCAGGGCGCAGGGTCAGCAGGATACAGCGCCCCCTGGAGCCGACAGGGTTAAGAGTAACCCAGGAACCCACAGCCCTAATAGACTGAACATTAACACCACAACACCGATGATCAGTTCTACCCCAGTAACTGGTGACAGGATCACGGGTACCCGAGGCTCATCAATGCCCACCGGGACCAAAGACCCGTCCATCCGGTCCGGTGCCACAGAAACGCCACTGCAGCACAAATCAATGGAAGCACAAAGAACAAGTCAACGTTGGCTGCAACAGAAAGGCACCAGAACCTCCAGTGCACCTCAGCCCACCACCGTGACTGCCTTGTGTATAATAGAAGTGTGTGTGTGTGTGTGTGTGTGTGTGTGTGTGTGTGTGTGTGTGTGTGTGAGACAGAGAGAGGACATAGTGTTCGCCGGTTCCTCTATCGTGATTTCTGAACTCTGTTGCCGGTTGTTTTCAGGGTGTCAGTTGTGTCTGTTGTGTTGGCGACGGCGGTTCCTTCTGGGTTCTCCAGCACAACACTAAACCCAACGCAACTCTCTCCCTAAATCTTCTCATCTGATTTAATACAAAGCTCTTTTTTATATAATTAAATGTATTAAAGCTGATTAAAATGATGTTTAACTCATGGACATTTTTCTTTACTGTCTAACATTATTATACAGATGAATATTTATTACACACACATTTCAGTTCTACATCTCATGTAAATGTACTGCTTCTAATATTTATTATTTCCATATATATTATTTATATATAATATTGATTTGTTATAATATTTCATTAGAAAAGTCTGGTACTGATGATGTGTAATAATAATTACAGACGGGAAGAGAAACAGCGTCAGTAAAACAAAATGCTTTATTTTATTAAGAAGAGATAGAAAGTACAAAATAGAGATTCTTTTTATACACAGGAATAAAAAATGAGAAGGAAATGAATAAAGTCGTTAATGATGTGTTAGTGAGAGATAAAGGCACACAGAAGTGAGTTTTGGTCTTGTGGTGATATTTACATTAAGGCCTTTGAATAAAAAATTACAGGAATAAAAAGGGAATTAAGACGTTAGTGGCTCGTCTTTAGTCCTTACAGGCGTCATAAAACTGAAAACACGGCTTTGCGTTTCCTCCACAACCTTAGGACACACACACACACACACACACACACACACACACACACACACACACACACACACACACACACTATAGCACAGGAATGTAGAAGTTCACTTCCTTCAAAACTCAAACTATACATGAGCTGTTCGTCTGTGACACTAAAACTCTGGATTAAACTGTAACTGGTCCTCAAAGTCAAAATAAGTTTTAATAAAAGACGAACGTAAAAGGGGACGTGATTAAACTCACTGGGACACGTGTTACACTGGAATCAGAGGTGATGAAGTGCAGGTTCTCCTGGGTGCTAATACACATCCAGAGTCGTCACATGACACACACACACACACACACACACACACACAGCTGAACAGTGGTTTGTTACGCAGCAGAAACCCAGTGGTGAGGAGGACGAAGCGGAGACACAGGTTTCTCACCAGAACAGAGACACATGAAACACACTCCATGTTTCAGGAATCTTTAAGTCTTAAAGCATCTAAACTCGCCAACACGCTCAACTCTAAAGACAAAAATGGACCTGCTATTAATTACTTTCGCGCGTGTATCCTGCGTTCGTTTTACATCCTCGGAAATTAAACAACTTTCCAACAGGATGCAATATGCATGTGACCAGTGGGGGCAGTGTAGTCAGCAGGAAGTCCCCACCAACCAACCCCAGCTCCACCAACGCCCCCACACATGATGTACTGAGCTCCTCGAGTGTCATGTTTATTTCATTTATGCATGCTCTGTGGTGCGCCCCCTACTGAAGTCCTCTGGTAACATTATAAGGCAGGATGTTGGATATTTCCACTCTAACACACACAGAGTCGCCAAACCCTCGAGGACAAGTGTGATTCCTCCGGCAGAGAAAGAAACATTAAAACCATTAAATCCTTGAGCTCGTTAGTGGTTTTAGCTTTTTTTTTTTTTTAAATCACTGCAATAAAATACACAAATGTTTTGGTCTGTGTCGTTCGGTCGTCTAAAACACTCGCTGTCTCACAGTGCAGAGACAACGGCGCGCTACAGCGCGACTAATGATAACTCACGCTAACCCTTTATACCATGCACATTTAGTTTAAGGCCAGTTTCAGGAAATACACACACACACACACACACACACACACACACACACACACACACACACAGAGGTTGGAAAAGCTGTGATGTTAAATCTCATGTCGATGTCAATCTCACGTCATGTTGATGTGAGCAAAAATAAACATTTCAGAGGATAACTGAAAATGTGTGTGTGTGTGTGTGTGTGTGTGTGTGTGGGAGAGATACCACTCTGTTTTTTTTCAGAGGATGTGTGTGAACATGGCGGAACGTGACAGGTTAACGTGTCTACACTTGACGTTTCACACGCTAGTCATGTGCTCTGACGTGTCACTGAGGGGGCGTGGCCTGAGTCTCCAGTCTACAGTACTATAGCAGAACATTAAAAGCCAAATGCAGAGACAGGACCAAAGCGCAGCTTCCGCACATCACTAAAATAGAGACTTTTGTGTGGAACAGGAAATGACAAGTTCCACTTCCTGTTTCTCTATTTCCTGTAACAGGAGTGTAAACACACATGTGTGATTTCTACATAACAGCGTGAACAGAAACACAACACCGCCTCCTGTCCGTCTGCTCAGTGACTACAACATGTCATTATAACAGTTTCTGTGTGTGTGTGTGTGTGTGTGTGTGTGTGTGATGTTACTGTACATAACTTTTCCCAGAGTTTGGAGATAAACTTCACATTATGGAATGCACAGTGCAAACTGAGAGCGAGGAATAAACACCAGCTCCTGCTTCTTTTTCTTCTTTAGTGGTTAATGTTAAAGGAAGTGACGTCATCAGGATGGAGGAATCCGTCCGAACGGTCCAACGATGAAAAGTAAAAAAATGTAAAAAGAGTCTTGTGTATTTTTCTCCTCATATCCTGCACGTTTCATCAGAAATGTTCCTTAAAATCACGATGAAGAACTTAACAGAAAGAGTAAAAACTTGCGAGACCCGTTAAGGCTCGTCCTTCACCTGACAGAACCGGATGGAGGGAAAGTTCTGGAATCCACATGGTCCAAAGCGCTTAGTCGCACAGGAGTAAACAGGAAGTGACATCACCACAGCCCCTCCCACTGAAGGCACCGCTGGTCAGCAAGAAGGCAGCGAGAGAGGTTTAATCTCCCTCGCAGTCATGTGATGTAGAACTGCACTCTGATTGGGCAGGTACTCAGAAAGGAGGCGGGGTTTACATGGAGTCCTCGTCCTCCATCGGCTCATCGGAGACTCTGAAAGTGATAAAAATACAAAAAAAAACAGATACTGCTCAGAGTGCACTAAATACCCACAATGCACCTCTCTTTCTGATTTGTGTGTACGGGGTTTACACAAAGTTTACACACCCCTGTTGTGTAACCTACAGCTGACCTACAACCTTACATAAAAAAAAAAAATTCTAGTGAAAAAACAGAAAATTTTAAAATTGAAAAAAAAAAAAAAAAATGTAAACGGGTATAAGTATGTACACCCTTTTATAATGGATCATGTGACGGATTCATTCTGAGCACAATCACACTCAGACTCATGTTCAGAAGTAATTATCCTCCACCTGCCACCAATGAAGTGTTTCTGATTAAACCAAATAAAGATCAGCTGTTCCTGTGGGAGTTTAACATCTTGGTTTCATCTGAAAAGCACGTAGAGGATCTCACTGTGTGTGTGTGTGTGTGTGTGTGTGTGTGTGTGGGTTGGGGGGTGTATGAGGGTAATGGCCTATATGCTAGATGTCCCATGGAACTCCCTGAAGACCGTCATGAACAAGTAAAGAGGTTCAGCGTAACGTTATAAAGTGTAGATGAAGTCTGATCTTTACCTCTTGATATTATTCAGGACTCCAACTGACAGCGAGGCGAGAGCTTTCACAGCAGCAGTTTCCTCGCTGTCTCCCTTCTGAGCACCAACATACGAAGAGCACACCGAGAGCATCGTCTCCCTGACACACGGCCAGTACTCACCTAAATGGGGGGGTGAAAGGCAGACAGACAGGAAATAAGACAGACACAACGACAGACAAAGAGTTAAAATATATTTTAGTAATTTATAGAAAACACACTTCTTCTGGTTTTAACTGTAAAAGCAAATCATATCTCAGAAGGAGACATAGAGAGGAAGACAGAAAGAACAGGGTGGCAGACAGACAGACAGAGAGACAGACAGAGAGACAGACTGAGAAACAGACGGACAGACAGACTGAGAGACAGACAGATAGGCAGACAGAGACTGAGAGACAGACCGAGAGACAATCAGAGAGACAAACAGAGAGACAGACAGAGAGACAGACAGAGAGACAGACTGAGAAACAGACGGACAGACAGACTGAGAGACAGACAGATAGGCAGACAGAGACTGAGAGATAGACCGAGAGACAATCAGAGAGACAAACAGAGAGACAGACAGAGAGACAGACAGACAGACAGACTGAGACAGACTGAGAAACAGACGGACAGACAGACTGAGAGACAACCGAGCCGAGAGACAGACCGAGAGACAGACAGACAGACAGACAGACTGAGAGACAGACTGACTCTGTATGTGGAGGACTTTCTGTAGTGACTGAACAGCGTTAGCGTTGGGTTTCTGATTCAGCACTTCCTCTGGTAAAGGATCCTGAGAGAGAGACAGAGACGGGAGAGTTACTGTGATACATTATATTAATATCTATATTAGTGACTGTGTGTGAATGAGTGTATGTGTATAAGAGATAACACTGAGCTAAAGTGATGTCACAGTTATAACTGTTCTTTAGGGGTTATGAGTCGTTCACAGGTTTTAAGAAGTTATAACAACTATTGGGAGTAACGCAAGGTACAAAAGGGTTATATTTATCAAGGGGTTGTAACAGGTACTGAGTGGTTATAACAGGTACTGAGGGGTTATAACAGGTACTGAGGAGTTAGAACAGGTACGGAGGGGTTATAACAGGTACTGAGGGGTTATAACAGGTACTGAGGGGTTATTCCAAGGACTGAGAGGTTATACCAGGTATGGAGGGGTTATAACTTGTACTGAGAGGTTATTACAGGTACCAAGGAATTACAACATGTACTGAGGGGTTATAACAGGTACTGAGGGGTTATAACAGGTATGGAGGGGTTATAACAGGTATGGAGGGGTTATAACAGGTACTGACAGGTACTGAAGGGTTATAACATGTACTGAGGTGTTATAACAGGCAAGGTATGGAGGGGTTATAACAGGTACTAAGGGGTTATAACAGGAACTGAGGGGTTATAACAGGTATGGAGGGGTTATAACAGGTACTAAGGGGTTATAACAGGTACTGAGGGGTTATAACAGGTAAGGTATGGAGGGGTTATAACAGGTACTGAGGGGTTATAACAGGTACTGAGGGGTTATAACATGTATTGACGGGTTATAACAAGTATTGAGGGTTTATTACAGATACCGAGGGGTTATAACATGTAATAACGGGTGTATAAGTTTGGGACTGACCTCCAGCCCCAGCAGCGCACTAACACACGACTCTGATGCATCACAGATGGCTGTGAGGTCATGGCCCCCCTCCAGGGCCAAAACCACACGCCCTCCTGCTAACTTCATCAACAGCTTGGTCAGGAACCCAAAACCTGCACACACACATACACATATTACATTTACAGAACAAATAACCAGTAAAATAAAGTTATTAGACTTGACTGTATGTATGTGTGTGTGTGATGATGATGATGATGATGATGATCATACACTTGGCGGTGACTCTGTATCCCCCTAACGGAGCCGAGTGTCCCTCTGCAGCATCAAACCCCGCTGAGACAAGCACCACATCCGGGCAAAAATCCTCAGCAATGGGCATCACTACAGTCCTACACACACACAAACACACACACACACACACACACACACACACACACAGTGAAACCCCATTTGTAATAAATGCAACAGGAAGCGAACAGAAAGTCATTTTTTCTGCACACTCACAGGTTCTGACTTTCTCCATCTGTCAGTCTCCATCTTTCTCTCTGTCTCTTTATATCTGGCTTCTTTCTCTCACGAAACAGACTTTCTCTCTCTTTCTCTCTGTCTGTCTCTCTCTCTCCTGTCGACGCATCACTCAGTTAGTTCAAAGCCCCAGCGGCGTCTGGTTCTCGTTTGGAGCTTGTCATTCGTCTCACGTCACTGACAGCCCGCCATCTGGGAGCCATTTACCTTAATTACCCACAATCCTCCACTTCACCACCCTGCCCTCACTGTGGCAACCAGCCTGCCTCCTTCCAGACCAATAAAATTACCCACGCTCCCCTGCAAGGAAAAGATGGAGTTCGACTGGAGCACAGAGAGAAACAGAGAGAGAGAGAGAGAGAGAAGGAAATTATGCAGAGAGAGGGAGTATGGGTGAGAGAGCATCAGTTAAAGCTGGATGAGAGACAGACAGGAAATAAACAGTGAATAGTGGCAGTGAGACAGTGAAGCCTGTCTGTCTGCATTGGGGGGGGGGGGGTTCGGGGGGGGTTGGGGGTGCTAGGTACTCATGGGGGGTAATGGCCCACCCAGTGAGCATGCGGTTAGTTTGGTCTCCTGGATTTCAGCCAACAAACTTTTCACAAGCTTTTCATGAAAAAAATACTAAAAACCTTTATTAAGATCCTGGTGTG
>QNUK01000932.1:95000-102500 GCA_013621035.1 Clarias magur | reverse complement strand
TAGTCAGGTTCATAAACCTTTTAAATTGTAGTTCTTAAACCCCTGTGAATAAATCCGTTCCTCATGAGGACTCGGGGAGTTTTCCTCGCGCTTTATAGAGGACGTAAATAAAACACAACCGAATTAAACCTTCTGAAATACAGGATCTCATTTTTGTGTGATTAAGCTCCAGAGAATTTGTATCTTTGCAGTATTCTAAGTTTTATAAACAGTTTGTGTTTGAGTCACGCCAGAGAGGAGCAGAAGAGAAATGTGTGTATCATCTGCACAGCTCTGAGAAAAATTAAGAGAGATGCTATAAATTATAAATAGTAACGGGTGAAGAGCTGATCCATACGGAGGACCTGGAGTTCTGAGCTTAAAATCACCTCGTGACACACAGTGTGCATGTTAGTGTCTGTGTGTGTGTGTGTGTTTAAGTACAGCAGTTTAACGTGCCTTCAGACATCACTGTGTGAATTTAGAGAGAGGACGAGGAAGCACCCGAACTAAACCAAGATCAACACTAATAAATCCATCATCATCCTCATCCTCATCATCAGTCTGAGAATATTTAATATTTATCAATAAAATCAGTCTGTGTGTGATTGGGGCAGGTTGGGGGGTAATGGGGCAATAATCAGACCTGCACATGTTAGTGATTGATTACATTAACTAAGTTTCCACTCATGAGAGCGGGAGAGCGGAGGAGGACGTGGACGGTGGATGAGGTTATGCATTCCTCCACTGTTTGCTGCTCCTCTTCCTTCTTCCTTATCCCCCCCCCCCCCCCCCCCCCCCCACTCTGTGGTTTGGCCCGGGATCTGTGTTCAGGAGGTGGAATGTCTTTTATCCTTCAGGCTCCACATTGTTCCAATCACTTCAGCGGAACGAAAGCTGAAACTGATCACTATTCTGGAGGAGTGTGTGTGTGTGTGTGTGTGTGTGTGTGTGTGTGTGTGTGTGTGTGTGTGTGTGTTTTGTGTGCATCGCAAGTCGTGTTAATGATTAAACATTCAAAGCCGTAGCAGATTCCACATTGTCAGTGCATGTATTTGTGTGTGTGTGTGTGTGTGTGTGTGTGCGTGTGTGTGTGCGTGTGTGTGTGTGCTCCAGATGAAAGTTTCTGCTGATCACCAAAAATTTGGATCAAACAGTACTTCTAAATTCAGCTCAGATGTGTGTGTATGTGTGTGCGTGTGTGCATGTGTGTATATACTCACCCCCACTCCTCCACATGGCAGCATGACGAACATCCTCTGAGACAAAATGCCTGTTGGTCAAAGACGAGCGTGAATAAAGGACGATTGACACAAAGTGAAACGTTTACATTAAGAGCATAACACGACGTCATCGTCTAAATCCAATCTCAAACCGGAAACATTATTTCCAAACTAGGAAAATAAAGACCTTCTAACCCCTCTGTCTGATACACTACCTCACCCCCTAACCCCTCTGTCTGATACACTACCTCACCCCCTAATCCTCTGTCTGATACACTACCTCACCCCCTAACCCCTCTGTCTGATACACTACCTCACCCCCTAATCCTCTGTCTGATACACTACCTCACCCCCTAACCCCTCTGTCTGATACACTACCTCACCCCCTAATCATCCTGTCTGCTACACTACCTCACCCCCTAATCCTCGTCTGATACACTACCTCAACCCGCTAACCCCTCTGTCTGATACACTACTCACCCCTAATTCCTCTGTCTGATACCACGACCTCACCCCTAAATCCTCTGTCTGATACAATACTCAACAAACCCTAATCCTCTGTCTGATACACTACTTCACCCCCTAAACCCCTCTGTCTGATACCCTACCTCAACCCCCTAACCTCTGTCCTGATATAATACCTCAACAACCTATCCTCGTCTGATACACTACTTCACCCCCTAATCCTCTGTCTGATACACTACCTCAGCCCCTAACCACTCTGGTCTGATACACTACCTGCAACGCCCCTAATCCTCTGTCTGATACACTACCTACCCCTAATCCTCTGTCTGATACCACTACCCTCACCCCCTAAATCCCTCTGTCTGATACACTACTACCCCTATCCCTCTGTCTGATACACTACCTACCCCCTAACCCCCTCTGTCCTGACACACTAAACTCACCCCTAAATCCTTCTGTCTGATACACTACCTCACCCCCCTAATCCTCTGTCTGATACACTACTCACCCCCATCCCCCTCTGTCTGATACACTACCTCACCCCCTAATCCTCTGTCTGATACACTACCCCCCCTAATCCTCTGTCTGATACACACCTACCCCTAATCTCTGTCGATACAATAACCTCACCCCCTAATCCTCTGTCCCTGATACACTAACCCTCAACCCCCTAATCCTGTCTGATACACACCTCACCCCTAACCCCTCTGTCTTGATACACTACCCCCCCTAACCCCTCTGTCTGATACACCTACCTCACCTCTACCTCACCCCCTACCCCCCTCTGTCTGATACACTACCCTCACCCCCTAATCCCTGTTCGATAAACACTACCTCACCCCTAACCCTCTGTCTGATACACTACTCACCCCCTAAATCCTCTGTTGGATAACACTACCTCATCCCCTAAATCCTCTGTCTGATACACGTACCTCAGCCCCTAATCCTCTGTCTGATACACTACCTCAGCCCCTAATCCTCTGTCTGATACACTACCTCAGCCCCTAATCCTCTGTCTGATACACTACTCACCCCCTAAATCCTGTCTGATACACTACGTCACCCCCTAACCCCTCTGTCTGATACACTACCCTCACCCCCTAACCACCTCGTCTGCGAACAATAAGCCTCACAGCCCCTAATCGCTGTCTGATACAGAACTACCTCAACCCCTACCTCTCTGTCTGATACACTACCTCACCCACTAATCTCTTCTGATACACTACCTCAGCCCTAATCCTCTGTCTGATACACTACCTCAGCCCCTAAATCCTCTGTCTGATACACTACCTCACCCCTAATCCTGTCCTGATACAACTACCTCACGCCCTAACCCCTCTGTCTGATAACACTACCTCACCCCCTAACCCCTCTGTCTGATACAATACCTTCACCCCTAAATCCTGTCTGATAACACTACCTCAAGCCCTAACCCCTCTGTCTGATACACTACCTCACCCCCTAATCCTCTGTCTGATACACTACCTCACCCCCTAATCCTCTGTCTGATACACTACCTCATCCCCTAATCCTCTGTCTGATACACTACCTCAGCCCCTAATCCTCTGTCTGATACACTACCTCAGCCCCTAATCCTCTGTCTGATACACTACCTCAGCCCCTAATCCTCTGTCTGATACACTACCTCACCCCCTAATCCTGTCTGATACACTACCTCACCCCCTAACCCCTCTGTCTGATACACTACCTCACCCCCTAACCCCTCTGTCTGATACAATACCTCACCCCCTAATCCTGTCTGATACACTACCTCAACCCCTAACCCCTCTGTCTGATACACTACCTCACCCACTAATCCTCTGTCTGATACACTACCTCAGCCCCTAATCCTCTGTCTGATACACTACCTCAGCCCCTAATCCTCTGTCTGATACACTACCTCACCCCCTAATCCTGTCTGATACACTACCTCACCCCCTAACCCCTCTGTCTGATACACTACCTCACCCCCTAACCCCTCTGTCTGATACAATACCTCACCCCCTAATCCTGTCTGATACACTACCTCAACCCCTAACCCCTCTGTCTGATACACTACCTCACCCACTAATTCTCTGTCTGATACACTACCTCACCCCCTAACCCCTCTGTCTGATACACTACCTCACCCACTAATTCTCTGTCTGATACACTACCTCAACCCCTAACCCCTCTGTCTGATACACTACCTCACCCCCTAATCCTCTGTCTGATACACTATCTCACCCACTAATCCTCTGTCTTATACACTACCTCACCCCCTAATCTTGTCTGATACACTAGCTCACCCCCTAATCCCTCTGTCTGATACACTACCTCACCCCCTAATCATCTGTCTGATACACTACCTCAACCCTAACCCCTCTGTCTGATACACTACCTAACCCCCTAATCCTCTGTCTGATACACTACCTCACCCCCTAATCCTCTGTCTGATACACTATCTCACCCACTAATCCTCTGTCTGATACACTACCTCAGCCCCTAATCCTCTGTTTGATACACTACCTCACCCCCTAATCTTGTCTGATACACTACCTCACCCCCTAACCCCTCTGTCTGATACACTACCTCACCCCCTAATCATCTGTCTGATACACTACCTCACCCCCTAATCCTCTGTCTGATACACTACCTCAACCCCTAACCCCTCTGTCTGATACACTACCTCACCCCCTAATCCTCTGTCTGATACACTATCTCACCCACTAATCCTCTGTCTGATACACTACCTCACTCCCTAATCCTCTGTCTAATACACTATCTCACCCACTAATCCTCTGTCTGATACACTACCTCAGCCCCTAATCCTCTGTCTGATACACTACCTCACCCCCTAATCTTGTCTGATACACTACCTCACCCCCTAACCCCTCTGTCTGATACACTACCTCAGCCCCTAATCCTCCTGATACACTACCTCAGCCCCTAATCCTCTGTCTGATACACTACCTCAGCCCCTAATCCTCTGTCTGATACACTACCTCACCCCCTAATCCTGTCTGATACACTACCTCACCCCCTAACCCCTCTGTCTGATACACTACCTCACCACCTAACCCCTCTGTCTGATACACTACCTCACCCCCTAATCCTCTGTCTGATACACTACCTCACCCCCTAATCCTGTCTGATACAATACCTCACCCCCTAATCCTGTCTGATACACTACCTCACCCCCTAACCCCTCTGTCTGATACACTACCTCACCCCCTAATCCTCTGTCTGATACACTACCTCACCCACTAATCCTCTGTCTGATACACTACCTCACCCCCTAACCCCTCTGTCTGATACACTACCTCACCCCCTAATCATCTGTCTGATACACTACCTCAACCCCTATCCCCTCTGTCTGATACACTACCTCACCCCCTAATCCTCTGTCTGATACACTACCTCACCCCCTAATCCTCTGTCTGATACACTACCTCACCCCATAATCCTCTGTCTGATACAATACCTCACCCCCTAACCCCTCTGTCTGATACACTACCTCACCCCTAATTCTCTGTCTGATACACTACCTCACCCCCTAACCCCTCTGTCTGATACATTACCTCACCCCCCTAACCCCTCTGTCTGATACACTACCTCAACCCCTAACCCCTCTGTCTGATACACTACCTCACCCCCTAACCACTCTGTCTGATACACTACCTCACCCCCTAATCCTCTGTCTGATACACTCCCTCAACCCCTAACCCCTCTGTCTGATACACTACCTCACCCCCTCTGATACACTACCTCACCCCCTAACCCCTCTGTCTGATAAACTACCTCACCCCCTAATCCTCTGTCTGATACACTACCTCACCCCCTAATCATCTGTCTGATACACTACCTCACCCCCTAATCATCTGTCTGATACACTACCTCACCCCCTAATCCTCTGTCTGATACACTACCTCAACCCTAATCCTCTGTCTGATACACTACCTCACCCCCTAATCCCTCTGTCTGATACACTACCTCACCCCCTAATCCTCTGTCTGATACACCTCATGCCCACTTCATTTAAAAGTTGGTCACTTCCTTTTATTCTGCATCTCACCACAATAGTTAATTACCCTAAAATGCTGTATGTGCTATACCCATGTGTGTGTACATATGAGCTCATTACCAGTAAGGTTGCGGTTGTCTAGTTTGAGGCGGTTCAGAGGGTTTGTGCCATACAGAAGAACATGACGCTCTGTATGAACTGACTGTAACTCCTCCAGGGTCGCCTTACGACCACGGATACTCTACATATGCAGACACGGACAGACACATGAGAAACAGTGAACCTGTGGTAAATGCAATGTAAAACAACAGAGCAATAAAAAATGATAATTAAATAGTATATAAAACCAGTATAAGTATTATAGAACAGCCGTGTGTAGCAGTGGACTATAAAATGTGGTGGAATAGAATGGGGTGTAATAGTAGGATGTATTAAAGAGCAGTATGATATAATAGAGATGACAGTGGGATGTAATAATTTTTCCCCCCATCTAATAGAGCTTTTTAAACGATAAAACAAAACACCAAGAAGAAAAATATTTTAGAAGAAAGAAAAGGAGTACAAGCAAGTATTCTTAAGGGCAACGAAAGAGACGAGAGAGAGATCAGATCCAGAAGGTGGTGCTAATACAACGTTGTGTATGCCACCTGGTTTTACAAGTGCCGGTAAACACCAAGAAGAAGAAGAAGAAAAAAAAGAAGATTGTTGAGCATGTACTAGGGAGAGTAGGAAGCGGTTTAAAAGAAGAATTTAAGAATTGAGAGTCACAGTAACTGTGGGCAGGAGGAGGGTGTGACTGTGGGCAGTAGGGTGTGACTGTGGGCAGGAGGAGGGTGTGACTGTGGGCAATAAGGTGTAACCGTGGGCAGGAAAAGGGTGTGACTGGTCAGGAGGAGGGTGTGACTGTGGGCAGTAGAAGGGTGTGACTGTGGGCAGGAGGAGGGTGTGACTGTGGGCAATAAGGTGTAACTGTGGGCAGGAAAAGGGTGTGACTGGTCAGGAGGAGGGTGTGACTGTTGGCAGTAGAAGGGTGTGACTGTGGGCAGGAGAAGGGTGTGACTGGTCAGGAGGAGGGTGTGACTGTTGGCAGTAGAAGGGTGTGACTGTGGGCAGGAGAAGGGTGTGACTGGGCAGGAGGAGGGTGTGACTGTGGGCAGTAGGGTGTGACTGTGGGCAGGAGGAGGGTGTGACTGTGGGCAGTAGGGTGTGACTGTGGGCAGGAGGAGGGTGTGACTGTGGGCAGTAGGGTGTGACTGTGGGCAGTACGGTGTGACTGTGGGCAGGAGAAGGGTGTGACTGTGGGCAGTAAAAAGGTGTGACTGTGGGCAGTAGGGTGTGACTGTGGGCAGGAGGAGGTTGTGACTGTGGGCAGGAGGAGGGTGTGGCTGTGGGCAGGAGGAAGGTGTGACTGTGGGCAGTAGAAGGGTGTGACTGTGGGCAGGAGGAGGGTGTGACTGTGGGCAGGAGGAGGGTGTGACTGTGGGCAGGAGGAGGGTGTGACTGTGGGCAGTAGAAGGGTGTGACTGTGGGCAGGAGGAGGGTGTGACTGTGGGCAATAAGGTGTAACTGTGGGCAGGAAAAGGGTGTGACTGGTCAGGAGGAGGGTGTGACTGTGGGCAGTAGAAGGGTGTGACTGTGGGCAGGAGGAGGGTGTGACTGTGGGCAATAAGGTGTAACTGTGGGCAGGAAAAGGGTGTGACTGGTCAGGAGGAGGGTGTGACTGTGGGCAGTAGAAGGGTGTGACTGTGGGCAGGAGAAGGGTGTGACTGGGCAGGAGGAGGGTGTGGCTGTGGGCAGGAGGAGGGTGTGACTGTGGTCAGTAGGGTGTGA
>QNUK01000932.1:80000-90000 GCA_013621035.1 Clarias magur | reverse complement strand
AAAAACAGAGAGACAGACAGGACAAAAAACATTTAATTACACATGAGTTCTCCAGGAACACTCAGAAACAAGCTCCTGCGTGTGTCTGTGTGTCTGTGTGTCTGTGTGTGTGTGTGTGTGTGTGTGTGTGTGTGTACCGAGCACGTCAGGTCTGTGTGGTTTGACGGTGGGCGGGGCGCTCTGCTTCCGTGTCAGTGGACTCTTCCGAGTGTGCAGATGTTTCTTCAGTTTCATCTTCAGGTTCGGCTCAGACGCTGCATGAGAACATCAGACATCAGTGTAAACAAACATCAGTGTAAACAAACATCAGTGTAAACAAACATCAGATCTCAGGAGCGACAACATTAGACTACAGACGCTACAGTCTCTGGTGAAAGAGAGATCAGACACAAAGTGACTTTTTACTCCTGTGTGTGTGTGTGTGTGTCTTTGTGTGTGTGTGTGTGTGTGTGTCTGTAATGCAGAATTCCATTTAATATCTGATACTCGCAGACAAAAATAAAACCTGATATTAGATTCTTTTTTTAGTTCTGAAAAAATGACCAGCTTAAAAATATGAAGTCACATTTCTCCCACATACTCCTATGAGTGTGTGTGTGTGTGTGTGTGTGTGTGTGTGTGTGTGTGTGTGTGTGTGTGTGTGTGAGACATACTTGCTCTCCGTAGTGGAGGCTCTTCTGCCCCGTCACTGTGTGTCTGTGGAGGAGATGAGAACAGCGGCTGCAGAGGAACGTTGGGATCTGGAGCCAACTCTCTACACACACACACACACACACACACACACACACACACAATGGTAATGCACAATGTGCTGAAATCTAACTGAAATCTGAGCACTAATGAAACAACAGGCATTAGGAGTCACTGTAAACACATTGTGAAGGTGCTGGAAACCTGCAGTAAACACTGTAAACACATTATAAACACTGTAAACACACTGTAAACACATGATAAACACACTGTAAACACATGATAAACACACTGTAAACACTGTAAACACACTGTAAACACACTGTAAACACACTAACACATTATAAACACACTGTAAACACACTATAAACACTGTAAACACACAGTAAACACACTGTAAACACACTGTAAACACTGTAAACACACTGTAAACACACTATAAACACTGTAAACATACTATAAACACACTATAAACACACTGTAAACACACTATAAACCCTGTAAACACACTATAAACACTGTAAACATACTATAAACACACTGTAAACACACTGTAAACACATTATAAACACACTGTAAACACACTGTAAACACACTATAAACATACTGTAAACACACTGAAACACACTATAAAAACACTGTAAACACTGTAAACACACTGTAAACATACTATAAACACACTATAAACATACTGTAAACACACTGAAACACACTATAAAAACACTGTAAACACACTGTAAACACTGTAAACACACTGTAAACACACTGAAACACACTGAAACACACTGAAACACACTGAAACACACTGTAAACACACTGTAAACCCTGTAAACACACTATAAACACTGTAAACACACTATAAACACTGTAAACACACTATAAACACTGTAAACATACTATAAACACACTATAAACACACTGTAAACACACTGTAAACACACTATAAACCCTGTAAACACACTATAAACACTGTAAACATACTATAAACACACTGTAAACACACTATAAACACACTGTAAACACACTGTAAACACATTATAAACACACTGTAAACACACTGTAAACACACTGTAAAAACACTGTAAAAACACTGTAAAAACACTGTAAACACACTATAAACACTGTAAACACACTATAAACACTGTAAACACACTATAAACACTGTAAACACACTGTAAACACACTGTAAGCACACTGTAAGCACACTGTAAACACTGTAAACACACTGTAAACACACTATAAACACTGTAAACACACTGTAAACACACTGTAAGCACACTGTAAACACTGTAAACACACTGTAAACACACTATAAACACTGTAAACATAAACTATAAACACACTATAAAACACACTGTAAACACAAACACACTGTAAACACACTGTAAACACACTAAACCACTGTAAACACACTATAAACACTGTAAACACACTGTAAACACACTGTAAACACACTGTAAACACTGTAAACACACTGTAAACACACTATAAACACTGTAAACATACTATAAACACACTATAAACACACTGTAAACACACTGTAAACACACTATAAACCCTGTAAACACACTATAAACACTGTAAACATACTATAAACACACTGTAAACACACTATAAACACACTGTAAACACACTGTAAACACATTATAAACACATTATAAACACACTGTAAACACACTGTAAACACACTGTAAAAACACTGTAAAAACACTGTAAAAACACTGTAAACACACTATAAACACACTATAAACACACTGTAAACACACTATAAACACACTGTAAACACACTATAAACACTGTAAACACACTGTAAACACACTGTAAGCACACTGTAAACACTGTAAACACACTGTAAACACACTATAAACACTGTAAACATACTATAAACACACTATAAACACACTATAAACACACTGTAAACACACTATAAACCCTGTAAACACACTATAAACACTGTAAACACACTGTAAACACACTATAAACACACTGTAAACACACTGTAAACACATTATAAACACATTATAAACACACTGTAAACACACTGTAAACACACTGTAAAAACACTGTAAAAACACTGTAAACACACTATAAACACACTATAAACACACTGTAAACACTGTAAACACTGTAAACACACTGTAAACACACTGTAAAAACACTGTAAACACACCGTAAACACAGTGTAAACACATTATAAACACACTGTAAACACATTATAAACACACTGTAAACACAATAAACACACAGTAAACACTGTAAACACACTATAAGCACTGTAAACACACTGTAAACACACTGAAACACACTGAAACACACTATAAACACACTATAAACACACTATACAGACTGTAAACACACTATAAACACTGTAAACACACTGAAACACACTGAAACACACTATAAACACACTATAAAGACTGTAAACACACTATAAACACTGTAAACACACTGAAACACACTGAAACACACTGAAACACACTATAAACACACTATACAGACTGTAAACACACTATAAACACTGTAAACACACTGTAAACACACTGAAACACACTGAAACACACTATAAACACACTATAAAGACTGTAAACACACTATAAACACTGTAAACACACTGTAAACACACTGTAAACACATTATAAACACACTGTAAACACAATAAACACACAGTAAACACTGTAAACACACTACAGTGTGTTTACAGTGCTTATAGTGTGTTTACAGTGTGTTTATAGTGTGTTTCAGTGTGTTTACAGTGTGTTTATAGTGTGTTTACAGTGTTTACAGTGTTTACAGTGTGTTTACAGTATGTTTACAGTGTGTTTATAGTGTGTTTCAGTGTGTTTACAGTGTGTTTATAGTGTGTTTCAGTGTGTTTACAGTGTGTTTATAGTGTGTTTATAGTATGTTTACAGTGTTTATAGTGTGTTTACAGTGTGTTTATAATGTGTTTACAGTGTGTTTATAATGTGTTTACACTGTGTTTACAGTGTGTTTACAGTGTTTACAGTGTTTACAGTGTGTTTACAGTCTTTATAGTGTGTTTACAGTGTGTTTACAGTGTGTTTACAGTGTGTTTATAGTGTGTTTACAGTGTGTTTACAGTGTGTTTCAGTGTGTTTACAGTGTGTTTACAGTGTGTTTACAGTGTGTTTACAGTGTGTTTATAGTGTGTTTACAGTGTGTATAGTGTGTTTCAGTGTGTTTACAGTGTGTTTACAGTGTGTTTATAGTGTGTTTACACTGTGTTTACAGTGTGTTTACAGTGTTTACAGTGTTTACAGTGTGTTTACAGTCTTTATAGTGTGTTTACAGTGTGTTTACAGTGTGTTTACAGTGTGTTTATAGTGTGTTTACAGTGTGTTTACAGTGTGTTTACAGTGTGTTTACAGTGTGTTTCAGTGTGTTTACAGTGTGTTTACAGTGTGTTTACAGTGTGTTTATAGTGTGTTTACAGTGTGTATAGTGTGTTTCAGTGTGTTTACAGTGTGTTTACAGTGTGTTTATAGTGTGTTTACAGTCTTTATAGTGTGTTTACAGTGTGTTTATAGTGTGTTTACAGTGTTTACAGTGTTTACAGTGTTTACAGTATGTTTACAGTGTGTTTATAGTGTGTTTCAGTGTGTTTACAGTGTGTTTACAGTGTGTTTACAGTGCTTATAAACACACTGTAAACACACTGAAACACACTATAAACACACTGTAAACACACTATAAAGACTGTAAACACACTATAAACACACTGTAAACACACTATACACACTGTAAACACACTATAAACACACTGTAAACACACTGTAAACACACTGTAAACACTGTAAACACACTATACACACTGTAAACACACTATAAACACACTATAAACACACTATAAACATACTGTAAACACACTGAAACACACTGTAAACACACTGTAAACACACTGTAAACACTGTAAACACACTATAAACACTGTAAACACACTGGCAACAAGGTGCACACTGAACATGGCGTGATGTAAAATTTTCTACGTCTAATAAAAAAGAAAGTCTAATAATAGTGTATATATATTTTCAATGTTAGATTTTCTCTTTATTTAACTCCTACTGGCGTTCCTACTCCTACCACCAGGGGGCAGTTTACACGGTTTGTGTGTGTGGAAGAGTGTGCAGAGGACATGAGGAAACTCCATGACTGATTAAACATCAGATTAACAGCTTCTGTAGCTCAGAATAACCCAGAGTGACAAGAAGACACAGACTGTAAATATTCTGTTCAGTTTTATCCTGACTTGAAGTCATGTTGATGTCTAATTACTGAACGTTCTGGTGCAGTCATGTGACCCTCTTTGAACGTGTGTCTGATTAACATGCGACAGAAGGAGCTCAGTTTTAAAAAGGTTAGGGTTAGGGTTAGGGTTAGCCTTTTAATGTGATTTAATAAAGACCTTATTTTACATTTGAACAAACTGATAAAAAAAAATTATTTATAAAATATCGCTGTGGCGTCACGTAGGGCTTTTAACCTGAAAAATGGTCTCTTGAGAAAATTATGTCTTTCAGTGTGTGTGTGTGTGTGTAGTGGTGTGTGTGTGTAGTGGTGTGTGTGTGTGTGTGTGTGTGTGTGTGTGTGTGTGTGTGTGTGTGTGTGTGTGTGTAGTGTGTGTGTGTAGTGGTGTGTGTGTGTGTGTGTGTGTGTAGTGGTGTGTGTGTGTGTGTGTGTGTGTGTGTGTGTGTGTGTGTGTGTGTGTGTGTGTGTGTGTGTGTGTGTGTGTGTGTGTGTGTGTGTGTGTCTGTAGTGGTGTGTGTGTGTGTGTGTAGTGGTGTGTGTGTGTGTGTGTGATATGTGTAGTGTCTGTGTGTTACCACCCAATAATGTCCCTTAAAGGAGGACAGGGTCTGGGCTCGTATGGGTTAATAAACTTTATTATAAATGTCTTCCTCATCAATAAGCACCAAGGTTCTGTTTAATCATTTCCAAATGAGATCACTTTGAGGTGTGTGTGTGTGTGTGTGTGTGTGTGTGTGTGTGTGTGTGTGTGTGTGTGTGTGTATACCTGTAGGCTACAGGTGTGCTGGTGAGCGGGTTGGAGCTCGTCCTCTCCAGTGCTGCCTGTTTCTGCTTCTTCAGAATCACTTCAGCTAACTTCTTCTTCACGACTGAACTGGCCACAGCGCCTGTCAATCAAACCAACAGCCAATCAGATCAACACAGACAGACAATCACACCTAAGTGAGCTGTCTACTGAGACACACCCACTGGCCTACTCAGAGACACACCCTCTGGCCTATGAAGAGACACACCCTTTATCCGGTCTACAGACATTAATAATAATAATAATAATAATAATAATAATAACTTAGAGACGTGACTCTGGCCTGTCTACACAGAGAGAGAAAGAGAGAGAGAGAGAGAGAAATGAAGACTCACTCTGCTGACTCTTATCTTTGTGGCGTATCATCTGTAGCTGCTGTTTAGTTTGTTCCTGATCTCGCAGATGCTGCTGCATGTTCAACTAAAACAAATTTTTAAAAGATCACTTTTAATCACCACCATCATCACCATCATCATCACCATCACCATCATCATCATTGTGCGTGAGATTACCCGGATGTGCTGGTTGTACTGGGCGCAGTGCTGAGGGTTAAATGGACTGAGCAGCAGCGGTGACAGCAGTGTGTCTGAACCCGGGCGCAGCACACGCTCACCAACACGCAAATCCATCAGCATTCAACACGCACACACACACACACACACACACACACACACACACACACTTCTGCAGAGAGAGAGAGAGAGAGAGAGAGAGAGAGAGAGAAGTAAAAAACAGGTGGGACGTCCCTAAGAGATCTTGTGGTGTTAAAGCCAAAACCTTCAGACAGGAAAGAAACTGTGTTTGAAACATGTCTCTCAATGTGATGCAACGCGGCCCACCACTGCTAACCACAGCTGTAATAAGATTGACCAGAAACACTGTATTTACATAACGTTAGAACAATTTAACATTACTGTTACGTGTTATTGTAACACAAGTGTTAATGCATTAAAATGTAAGACTGAACAAAAGTAACAATGCAATCATGTAACACAGTAACAGAATAACAATATAAGGATACAGCAGTGGAACAATGAACGCAGAACAGAGCAATACAGCCGAGTTAATATCGTAACAGCGTATAAACATGTTATACTGCAGTAATAGTGTAGGACTGTAACTGTTCCAATGTAGAAATGTAATGGTGTAAGAGTGTAACAGTGTACCAGTGTAAGGGCTGTAATCGTCTAACAGTGTACTAGTGCAGCAGTGTAATGATTGTAGCAGTGTAACAGTCTAACGTTTGTAACGCTTGTAACAGTATAACGGTGTAGCAGTGTAATGGTGTAGCAGTGTAACAGTGTAACAATGTATTGGTGTAGCAGTGTAACGGTGTAGCAGTGTAACAGTTGTAACCATGTATTGGTGTAGCAGTGTACCAGTGCAGCAGTGTAATGATTGTAGCAGTGTAACAGTCTAACAATTGTAACGGTTGTAGCAGTGTAATGGTGTAGCAGTGTAATAATGTACTAGTGTAATGATTTAACAGTGTAGCAGTGTAATGGTGTAACATTGTAATGGTGTAACGGTGTAGCAGTGTAAAGGTGTAACAGTGTAGCATTGTAACGGTGTAGCAATGTAATGGTGTAGCAGTGTAACAGTGTAGCAGTGTAACGGTGAAGCAGTGTAATGGTGTAGCAGTGTAACAGTGTAACAATGTACTGGTGTGGCAGTGTAACAGTGTAGCAGTGTAATGGTGTAACAGTGTAATAGTGTAATGGTGTAACAGTGTAGCAGTGTAACGGTGTAGCAGTGTAACATTGTAACGGTGTAGCAATGTAATGGTGTAGCAGTGTAACGGTGTAACAATGTATTGGTGTGGCAGTGTAACAGTTTAGCAGTGTAATGGTGTAACAGTGTAATAGTGTAATGGTGTAATAGTGTAGCAGTGTAACGGTGTAACAGTGTAATAGTGTAATGGTGTAATAGTGTAGCAGTGTAACGGTGTGGCAGTGTAACAGTGTAGCAGTGTAATGGTGTAACAGTGTAGCAGTGTAACGGTGTGGCAGTGTAACAGTGTAGCAGTGTAATGGTGTAACAGTGTAATAGTGTAATGGTTTAACAGTGAAACAGTGTAATGGTGAAACAGTGTAATGGTGAAACAGTGTAATGGTGTAGCAGTGTAATGGTGAAACAGTGTAATGGTGTAGCAGTGTAATGGTGTAGCAGTGTAATGGTGAAACAGTGTAACAATGTAATGGTGTAGCAGTGTAATGGTGAAACAGTGTAACAATGTAATGGTGTAGCAGTGTAATGGTGAAACAGTGTAGCAGTGTAATGGTGTAGCAGTGTAGCAGTGTAATGGTGTAGCAGTTTAACAGTGTAACAATGTATTAGTGTGGCAGTGTAACAGTGTAGCAGTGTAATGGTGTAACGGTGTAGCAATGTAACGTTGTAGCAGTGTAACAGTGTAACAATGTATTGGTGTGGCAGTGTAACAGTGTAGCAGTGTAATGGTGAAACAGTGTAATAGTGTAATGGTTTAACAGTGTAGCAGTGTAATGGTGTAACAGTGTAATGGTGTAGCAGTGTAATGGTGTAACAGTGTAATGGTGTAGCAGTGTAACGGTGTAGCAGTGTAACGGTGTAGCAATGTACTGGTGTGGCAGTGTAACAGTGTAGCAGTGTAATGGTGTAATAGTGTAATGGTGTAACATTGTAGCAGTGTAAAGGTGTAACAGTGTAGCATTGTAACGGTGTAGCAATGTAATCGTGTAGCAGTGTAACAGTGTAGCAGTATAACAGTGTAGCAGTGTAATGGTGTAACAGTGTAATAGTGTAATGGTGTAACAGCGTAGCAGTGTAATGGTGTAACAGTGTAATAGTGTAATGGTGTAACAGTGTAGCAGTGTAATGGTGTAACAGTGTAATAGTGTAACGGTGTAGCAGTGTAACATTGTAACGGTGTAGCAATGTAATGGTGTAGCAGTGTAACGGTGTAACAGTGTATTGGTGTGGCAGTGTAACAGTGTAGCAGTGTAATGGTGAAACAGTATAATAGTGTAATGGTTTAACAGTGTAGCAGTGTAACGGTGTAGCAATGTAATGGTGTAGCAGTGTAACGGTGTAACAATGTATTGGTGTGGCAGTGTAACAGTGTAGCAGTGTAATGGTGTAACGGTGTAGCAGTGTAATGGTGAAACAGTATAATAGTGTAATGGTTTAACAGTGTAGCAGTGTAACGGTGTAGCAATGTAATGGTGTAGCAGTGTAACTGTGTAACAATGTATTGGTGTGGCAGTGTAACAGTGTAGCAGTGTAATGGTGTAACGGTGTAGCAGTGTAATGGTGAAACAGTATAATAGTGTAATGGTTTAACAGTGTAGCAGTGTAACGGTGTAGCAATGTAATGGTGTAGCAGTGTAACTGTGTAACAATGTATTGGTGTGGCAGTGTAACAGTGTAGCAGTGTAATGGTGTAACGGTGTAGCAGTGTAGCAGTGTAATGGTGAAACAGTATAATAGTGTAATGGTTTAACAGTGTAGCAGTGTAATGGTGTACCAACCAGCATCTCCATGAGTATTTAAAGGAAATGCTCTTCATGACACCTCCACCTCTACATCTATATAGAGGAATCCATGTTACATTTATACTTATAATTTATATACACCTGTAATATATTTCAATCTTTGTGTGTGTGTGTGTGTTGGGTGTGTGTGTGTTGGGTGTGGGTGTGTTGGGTGTGTGTGTGTTGGGTGTGGGTGTTTGTGCATGCATATGTGTGTGTTTTTGAGAAGCTCTCCCAAAATCCATGTCTTCCTCCTGCCTGGTGATATAAATGTCTGATTTTCATAGGTTTGCATGATGTTTAACCTATTTGCATTATACCCTTTACACACACACACACACACACACACACACACACACACACATCAGTATTATGTCTGTAAAAAAACACTGTGTGAGGTGGAACAACTCTGGGAAACAGGGCCGTCATTTCAGTAAAACACACATCGCTGCATGACATCACCGTTTCCACAAGTGTGTTTCGGAATAGTTCGGAATTACAAATTACCTACACGCGCACACACACACACACACACACACACACACACGCACGCACAGACTCATCCTTAGTGCAGCCTTGTTGTCTTTGTATGAGAAGAAGAATAATGTCAGTTTGTACAATGAGCTCCAAAAGTCTGAGACAAATCTGCTTTTTTATTTAAATTGTTTTTAGAGTTTTCGAACCTGTACAGCTAAAAAAAAAACAGTAATGTGTGACTGTGTTTCTATCT